>OY282499.1:622500-800469 GCA_958295605.1 Ajuga chamaepitys | reverse complement strand
ATTTTCTAGTAGCCCTATGTGTTAGCTTTCCAACGTATCTTGTTTCACTTAAAAATCATTTTTTTAACCCAAGCTATGATCAAAATACTATAGGTATGCTGAAAACTACCTTATAATGCACCACTGTCACTTCCTTTGAGCTTTTGGAACCTTTCTTGCAAGAACTTTGGAATGGTTCTACCCCAAAAGTTGTAGCTAACTCACTTACCTTTCCAAAAACAAAAGATTCACTTTTTTGGAGGTTCCTACATGGGGAGTAGTGATTTGTGCATTTGTACATTAACGTTCATATAAATTTCGCATACAATAGGCCCCAATAAAAAGCACTTTTTGAAATTTAAACTTTTTGAACATTTTGTATCCTTTTCCAGTAGCCTTGTGTGTTAGTTTTGCAATGCATCAAGTTTCACCTAAAAATCATTTTTGTAGCCCAAGTTATGACCCAAATACTAAAGGTATGCTGGAAAGTACCTTAAAATGCACCAGGGTCACTTCCTTTGAGCTTTTGGCCACTTTCTTGCACGAAATTTGGAATGGTTCCAACACAAACGTTGTAGCTAATTCACTTAGCTTTCTAAAAATATTCGAGTCAATTTGGGGAGATTCCTACAGTAGGAGTTGTGATCGTGCATTTATACATTAACGTTCGTATAAAGTTCACATCTAATTAGCCCCAAATAAAAAGCACTTTTTGAAATTTTCTTTTCATTTTCAAGTAGCCATATGTGTTAGCTTTCCAACGCATCTTGTTTCACTTAAAAATCATTTTTTTAACCCAAGCTATGATCAAAATACTATAGGTATGCTGAAAACTACCTTATAATGCACCACTGTCACTTCCTTTGAGCTTTTGGAACCTTTCTTGCAAGAACTGTGGAATGGTTATATCCCAAAAGTTGTAGCTAACTCACTTACCTTTCCAAAAACAAAAGATTCACTTTTTTGGAGGTTCCTACATGGGGAGTAGTGATTTGTGCATTTGTACATTAACGTTCATATAAATTTCGCATACAATAGGCCCCAATAAAAAACACTTTTTGAAATTTCAACTTTTTGAACATTTTGTATCATTTTCCAGTAGCCCTGTGTGTTAGCTTTGCAATGCATCAAGTTTCACCTAAAAATCATTTTTGTAGCCCAAGTTATGACCCAAATACTAAAGGTATGCTGGAAAGTACCTCAAAATGCACCACTGTCACTTCCTTTGAGCTTTTGGCCACTTTCTTGCACGAAATTTGGAATGGTTCCAACACAAAAGTTGTAGCTAATTCACTTAGCTTTCTAAAAATATTCGAGTCAATTTGGGGAGATTCCTACAGTAGGAGTTGTGATCGTGCATTTATACATTAACGTTCGTATAAAGTTCACATCTAATTAGCCCCAAATAAAAAGCACTTTTTGAAATTTTCTTTTCATTTTCTCGTAGCCCTATGTGTTAGCTTTCCAACGCATCTTGTTTCACTTAAAAATCATTTTTTTAGCCCATGATATGATCAAATTACTATAGGTATGCCGAAAACTACCTTACAATGCACCACAGTCACTTCCTTTGAGCTTTTGGAACCTTTCTTGCAAGAACTTTGGAATGGTTCTATCCCAAAAGTTGTAGCTAACTCACTTACCTTTCCAAAAACAAAAGATTCACTTTGTGGAGGTTCCTACATGGGGAGTAGTGATTTGTGCATTTGTACATTAACGTTCATATAAATTTCGCATACAATAGGCCCCAATAAAAAGCAATTTTTGAAATTTAAACTTTTTGAACATTTTGTATCCTTTTCTAATAGCCCTATGTGTTAGCTTTTCAATGCATCAAGTTTCACCTAAAAATCATTTTTGTAGCCCAAGTTATGACCCAAATACTAAAGGTATGCTGGAAAGTACCTCAAAATGCACCACTGTCACTTCCTTTGAGCTTTTGGCCACTTTCTTGCACGAAATTTGGAATGGTTCCAACACAAAAGTTGTAGCTAATTCACTTAGCTTTCTAAAAATATTCGAGTCACTTGGGGGATATTCCTACAGTAGGAGTTGTGATCGTGCATTTATACATTAACGTTTGTATAAAGTTCACATCTAATTAGCCCAAAATAAAAAGCACTTTCTGAAATTTTCTTTTCATTTTCTAGTAGCCCTATGTGTTAGCTTTCCAACGCATCTTGTTTCACTTAAAAATCATTTTTTTAGCCCATGATATGATCAAATTACTATAGGTATGCCGAAAACTACCTTACAATGCACCACAGTCACTTCCTTTGAGCTTTTGGAACCTTTCTTGCAAGAACTTTGGAATGGTTCTATCCCAAAAGTTGTAGCTAACTCACTTACCTTTCCAAAAACAAAAGATTCACTTTTTTGGAGGTTCCTACATGGGGAGTAGTGATTTGTGCATTTGTACATTAACGTTCATATAAATTTCGCATACAATAGGCCCCAATAAAAAGCACTTTTTGAAATTTCAACTTTTTGAACATTTTGTATCCTTTTTCAGTAGCCCTGTGTGTTAGCTTTGCAATGCATCAAGTTTCACCTAAAAATCATTTTTGTAGCCCAAGTTATGACCCAAATACTAAAGGTATGCTGGAAAGTACCTCAAAATGCACCACTGTCACTTCCTTTGAGCTTTTGGCCACTTTCTTGCACGAAATTTGGAATGGTTCCAACACAAAAGTTGTAGCTAATTCACTTAGCTTTCTAAAAATATTCGAGTCAATTTGGGGAGATTCCTACAGTAGGAGTTGTGATCGTGCATTTATACATTAACGTTCGTATAAAGTTCACATCTAATTAGCCCCAAATAAAAAGCACTTTTTGAAATTTTCTTGTCATTTTCAAGTAGCCATATGTGTTAGCTTTCCAACGCATCTTGTTTCACTTAAAAATCATTTTTTTAACCCAAGCTATGATCAAAATACTATAGGTATGCTGAAAACTACCTTATAATGCACCACTGTCACTTCCTTTGAGCTTTTGGAACCTTTCTTGCAAGAACTTTGGAATGGTTATATCCCAAAAGTTGTAGCTAACTCACTTACCTTTCCAAAAACAAAAGATTCACTTTTTTGGAGGTTCCTACATGGGGAGTAGTGATTTGTGCATTTGTACATTAACGTTCATATAAATTTCGCATACAATAGGCCCCAATAAAAAGCACTTTTTGAAATTTCAACTTTTTGAACATTTTGTATCCTTTTCCAGTAGCCCTGTGTGTTAGCTTTGCAATGCATCAAGTTTCACCTAAAAATCATTTTTGTAGCCCAAGTTATGACCCAAATACTAAAGGTATGCTGGAAAGTACCTCAAAATGCACCACTGTCACTTCCTTTGAGCTTTTGGCCACTTTCTTGCACGAAATTTGGAATGGTTCCAACACAAAAGTTGTAGCTAATTCACTTAGCTTTCTAAAAATATTCGATTCACTTGGGGGAGATTCCTAGAGTAGGAGTTGTGATCGTGCATTTATACATTAACGTTTGTATAAAGTTCACATCTAATTAGCCCAAAATAAAAAGCACTTTCTGAAATTTTCTTTTCATTTTCTAGTAGCCCTATGTGTTAGCTTTCCAACGCATCTTGTTTCACTTAAAAATCATTTTTTTAGCCTAAGATATGATCAAAATACTATAAGTATGCCGAAAACTACCTTACAATGCACCACAGTCACTTCCTTTGAGCTTTTGGAACCTTTCTTGCAAGAACATTGGAATACATCTATCAAAAAAGTTGTAGCTAACTCACTTACCTTTCCAAAAACAAAAGATTCACTTTGTGGAGGTTCCTACATGGGGAGTAGTGATTTGTGCATTTGTACATTAACGTTCATATAAATTTCGCATACAATAGGCCCCAATAAAAAGCAATTTTTGATATTTAAACTTTTTGAACATTTTGTATCCTTTTCCAATAGCCCTATGTGTTAGCTTTGCAATGCATCAAGTTTCACCTAAAAATCATTTTTGTAGCCCAAGTTATGACCCAAATACTAAAGGTATGCTGGAAAGTACCTCAAAATGCACCGCAGTCACTTCCTTTGAGCTTTTGGCCACATTCTTGCATGAAATTTGGAATGGTTTCAACAAAAAAGTTGTAGCTAATTTACTTAGCTTTCTAAAAATATTCGAGTCACTTCGGGGAGGTTCCTACAGTAGGAGTTGTGATCGTGCATTTATACATTAACGTTCGTATAAAGTTCACATCTAATTAGCCCCAAATAAAAAGCACTTTTTGAAACTTTCTTTTCATTTTCTAGTAGCCCTATGTGTTAGCTTTCCAACGCATCTTGTTTCACTTAAAAATCATTTTTTTAACCCAAGCTATGATCAAATTACTATAGGTATGCTGAAAACTACCTTATAATGCACCACAGTCACTTCCTTTGAGCTTTTGGAACCTTTCTTGCAAGAACTTTGGAATAGATCTATCACAAAAGTTGTAGCTAACTCAGTTACCTTTCCAAAAGCAAAAGATTCACTTTGTGGAGGTTCCTACATGGGGAGTAGTGATTTGTGCATTTGTACATTAATGTTCATATAAATTTCGCATACAATAGGCCCCAATAAAAAGCACTATTTGAAATTTCAACTTTTTGAACATTTTGTATCCTTTTCCAGTAGCCCTGTGTGTTAGCTTTGCAATGCATCAATTTTCACCTAAAAATCATTTTTGTAGCCCAAGTTATGACCCAAATACTAAAGGTATGCTGGAAAGTACCTCAAAATGCACCACTGTCACTTCCTTTGAGCTTTTGGCCACTTTCTTGCACGAAATTTGGAATGGTTCCAACACAAAAGTTGTAGCTAATTCACTTAGCTTTCTAAAAATATTCGAGTCACTTGGGGGATATTCCTACAGTAGGAGTTGTGATCGTGCATTTATACATTAACGTTTGTATAAAGTTCACATCTAATTAGCCCAAAATAAAAAGCACTTTCTGAAATTTTCTTTTCATTTTCTAGTAGCCCTATGTGTTAGCTTTCCAACGCATCTTGTTTCACTTAAAAATCATTTTTTTAGCCCATGATATGATCAAATTACTATAGGTATGCCGAAAACTACCTTACAATGCACCACAGTCACTTCCTTTGAGCTTTTGGAACCTTTCTTGCAAGAACTTTGGAATGGTTCTATCCCAAAAGTTGTAGCTAACTCACTTACCTTTCCAAAAACAAAAGATTCACTTTTTTGGAGGTTCCTACATGGGGAGTAGTGATTTGTGCATTTGTACATTAACGTTCATATAAATTTCGCATACAATAGGCCCCAATAAAAAGCACTTTTTGAAATTTCAACTTTTTGAACATTTTGTATCCTTTTTCAGTAGCCCTGTGTGTTAGCTTTGCAATGCATCAAGTTTCACCTAAAAATCATTTTTGTAGCCCAAGTTATGACCCAAATACTAAAGGTATGCTGGAAAGTACCTCAAAATGCACCACTGTCACTTCCTTTGAGCTTTTGGCCACTTTCTTGCACGAAATTTGGAATGGTTCCAACACAAAAGTTGTAGCTAATTCACTTAGCTTTCTAAAAATATTCGAGTCAATTTGGGGAGATTCCTACAGTAGGAGTTGTGATCGTGCATTTATACATTAACGTTCGTATAAAGTTCACATCTAATTAGCCCCAAATAAAAAGCACTTTTTGAAATTTTCTTGTCATTTTCAAGTAGCCATATGTGTTAGCTTTCCAACGCATCTTGTTTCACTTAAAAATCATTTTTTTAACCCAAGCTATGATCAAAATACTATAGGTATGCTGAAAACTACCTTATAATGCACCACTGTCACTTCCTTTGAGCTTTTGGAACCTTTCTTGCAAGAACTTTGGAATGGTTATATCCCAAAAGTTGTAGCTAACTCACTTACCTTTCCAAAAACAAAAGATTCACTTTTTTGGAGGTTCCTACATGGGGAGTAGTGATTTGTGCATTTGTACATTAACGTTCATATAAATTTCGCATACAATAGGCCCCAATAAAAAGCACTTTTTGAAATTTCAACTTTTTGAACATTTTGTATCCTTTTCCAGTAGCCCTGTGTGTTAGCTTTGCAATGCATCAAGTTTCACCTAAAAATCATTTTTGTAGCCCAAGTTATGACCCAAATACTAAAGGTATGCTGGAAAGTACCTCAAAATGCACCACTGTCACTTCCTTTGAGCTTTTGGCCACTTTCTTGCACGAAATTTGGAATGGTTCCAACACAAAAGTTGTAGCTAATTCACTTAGCTTTCTAAAAATATTCGATTCACTTGGGGGAGATTCCTAGAGTAGGAGTTGTGATCGTGCATTTATACATTAACGTTTGTATAAAGTTCACATCTAATTAGCCCAAAATAAAAAGCACTTTCTGAAATTTTCTTTTCATTTTCTAGTAGCCCTATGTGTTAGCTTTCCAACGCATCTTGTTTCACTTAAAAATCATTTTTTTAGCCTAAGATATGATCAAAATACTATAAGTATGCCGAAAACTACCTTACAATGCACCACAGTCACTTCCTTTGAGCTTTTGGAACCTTTCTTGCAAGAACATTGGAATACATCTATCAAAAAAGTTGTAGCTAACTCACTTACCTTTCCAAAAACAAAAGATTCACTTTGTGGAGGTTCCTACATGGGGAGTAGTGATTTGTGCATTTGTACATTAACGTTCATATAAATTTCGCATACAATAGGCCCCAATAAAAAGCAATTTTTGATATTTAAACTTTTTGAACATTTTGTATCCTTTTCCAATAGCCCTATGTGTTAGCTTTGCAATGCATCAAGTTTCACCTAAAAATCATTTTTGTAGCCCAAGTTATGACCCAAATACTAAAGGTATGCTGGAAAGTACCTCAAAATGCACCGCAGTCACTTCCTTTGAGCTTTTGGCCACATTCTTGCATGAAATTTGGAATGGTTTCAACAAAAAAGTTGTAGCTAATTTACTTAGCTTTCTAAAAATATTCGAGTCACTTCGGGGAGGTTCCTACAGTAGGAGTTGTGATCGTGCATTTATACATTAACGTTCGTATAAAGTTCACATCTAATTAGCCCCAAATAAAAAGCACTTTTTGAAACTTTCTTTTCATTTTCTAGTAGCCCTATGTGTTAGCTTTCCAACGCATCTTGTTTCACTTAAAAATCATTTTTTTAACCCAAGCTATGATCAAATTACTATAGGTATGCTGAAAACTACCTTATAATGCACCACAGTCACTTCCTTTGAGCTTTTGGAACCTTTCTTGCAAGAACTTTGGAATAGATCTATCACAAAAGTTGTAGCTAACTCAGTTACCTTTCCAAAAGCAAAAGATTCACTTTGTGGAGGTTCCTACATGGGGAGTAGTGATTTGTGCATTTGTACATTAATGTTCATATAAATTTCGCATACAATAGGCCCCAATAAAAAGCAATTTTTGAAATTTAAACTTTTTGAACATTTTGTATCCATTTCCAATAGCCCTATGTGTTAGCTTTTCAATGCATCAAGTTTCACCTAAAAATCATTTTTGTAGCCCAAGTTATGACCCAAATACTAAAGGTATGCTGGAAAGTACCTCAAAATGCACCACTGTCACTTCCTTTGAGCTTTTGGCCACTTTCTTGCACGAAATTTGGAATGGTTCCAACACAAAAGTTGTAGCTAATTCACTTAGCTTTCTAAAAATATTCGATTCACTTGGGGGAGATTCCTATAGTAGGAGTTGTGATCGTGCATTTATACATTAACGTTTGTATAAAGTTCACATCTAATTAGCCCAAAATAAAAACAACTTTCTGAAATTTTCTTTTCATTTTCTAGTAGCCCTATGTGTTAGCTTTCCAACGCATCTTGTTTCACTTAAAAATCATTTTTTTAGCCTAAGATATGATCAAAATACTATAGGTATGCCGAAAACTACCTTACAATGCACCACAGTCACTTCCTTTGAGCATTTGGAACATTTCTTGCAAGAACTTTGGAATGGTTATATCACAGAAGTTGTAGCTAACTCACTTACCTTTCCAAAAACAAAAGATTCACTTTTTGGAGGTTCCTACATGGGGAGTAGTGATTTGTGCATTTGTACATTAACGTTCATATAAATTTCGCATACAATAGGCCCCAATAAAAAGCAATTTTTGAAATTTAAACTTTTTGAACATTTTGTATCCTTTTCCAATAGCCCTATGTGTTAGCTTTGCAATGCATCAAGTTTCACCTAAAAATCATTTTTGTAGCCCAAGTTATGACCCAAATACTAAAGGTATGCTGGAAAGTACCTCAAAATGCACCACAGTCACTTCCTTTGAGCTTTTGGCCACATTCTTGCATGAAATTTGGAATGGTTTCAACAAAAAAGTTGTAGCTAATTTACTTAGCTTTCTAAAAATATTCGAGTAACTTCGGGGAGGTTCCTACAGTAGGAGTTGTGATCGTGCATTTATACATTAACGTTCGTATAAAGTTCACATCTAATTAGCCCCAAATAAAAAGCACTTTTTGAAACTTTCTTTTCATTTTCTAGTAGCCCTATGTGTTAGCTTTCCAACGCATCTTGTTTCACTTAAAAATCATTTTTTTAACCCAAGCTATGATCAAAATACTATAGGTATGCTGAAAACTACCTTATAATGCACCACTGTCACTTCCTTTGAGCTTTTGGAACCTTTCTTGCAAGAACTTTGGAATGGTTCTATCCCAAAAGTTGTAGCTAACTCACTTACCTTTCCAAAAACAAAAGATTCACTTTTTTGGAGGTTCCTACATGGGAGTAGTGATTTGTGCATTTGTACATTAACGTTCATATAAATTTCGCATACAATAGGCCCCAATAAAAAGCAATTTTTTAAATTTAAACTTTTTGAACATTTTGTATCCTTTTCCAATAGCCCTATGTGTTAGCTTTTCAATGCATCAAGTTTCACCTAAAAATCATTTTTGTAGCCCAAGTTATGACCCAAATACTAAAGGTATGCTGGAAAGTACCTCAAAATGCACCACTGTCACTTCCTTTGAGCTTTTGGCCACTTTCTTGCACGAAATTTGGAATGGTTCCAACACAAAAGTTGTAGCTAATTCACTTAGCTTTCTAAAAATATTCGAGTCAATTTGGGGAGATTCCTACAGTAGGAGTTGTGATCGTGCATTTATACATTAACGTTTGTATAAAGTTCACATCTAATTAGCCCCAAATAAAAAGCACTTTTTGAAATTTTCTTTTCATTTTCTAGTAGCCCTATGTGTTAGCTTTCCAACGCATCTTGTTTCACTTAAAAATCATTTTTTTAGCCCATGATATGATCAAATTACTATAGGTATGCCGAAAACTACCTTACAATGCATCACAGTCACTTCCTTTGAGCTTTTGGAACATTTCTTGCAAGAACTTTGGAATACATCTATCAAAAAAGTTGTAGCTAACTCACTTACCTTTCCAAAAACAAAAGATTCACTTTTTTGGAGGTTCCTACATGGGGAGTAGTGATTTGTGCATTTGTACATTAACGTTCATATAAATTTCGCATACAATAGGCCCCAATAAAAAGCAATTTTTGAAATTTAAACTTTTTGAACATTTTGTATCCTTTTCCAATAGCCCTATGTGTTAGCTTTTCAATGCATCAAGTTTCACCTAAAAATCATTTTTGCAGCCCAAGTTATGACCCAAATACTAAAGGTATGCTGGAAAGTACCTCAAAATGCACCACTGTCACTTCCTTTGAGCTTTTGGCCACTTTCTTGCACGAAATTTGGAATGGTTCCAACATAAAAGTTGTAGCTAATTCACTTAGCTTTCTAAAAATATTCGAGTCACTTGGGGGAGATTCCTATAGTAGGAGTTGTGATCGTGCATTTATACATTAACGTTTGTATAAAGTTCACATCTAATTAGCCCAAAATAAAAACCACTTTCTGAAATTTTCTTTTCATTTTCTAGTAGCCCTATGTGTTAGCTTTCCAACGCATCTTGTTTCACTTAAAAATCATTTTTTTAGCCTAAGATATGATCAAAATACTATAGGTATGCCGAAAACTACATTACAATGCACCACAGTCACTTCCTTTGAGCTTTTGGAACATTTCTTGCAAGAACTTTGGAATACATCTATCACAGAAGTTGTAGCTAACTCACTTACCTTTCCAAAAACAAAAGATTCACTTTGTGGAGGTTCCTACATGGGGAGTAGTGATTTGTGCATTTGTACATTAACGTTCATATAAATTTCGCATACAATAGGCCCCAATAAAAAGCAATTTTTGAAATTTAAACTTTTTGAACATTTTGTATCCTTTTCCAATAGCCCTATGTGTTAGCTTTTCAATGCATCAAGTTTCACCTAAAAATCATTTTTGTAGCCCAAGTTATGACCCAAATACTAAAGGTATGCTGGAAAGTACCTCAAAATGCACCACAGTCACTTCCTTTGAGCTTTTGGCCACATTCTTGCATGAAATTTGGAATGGTTTCAACAAAAAAGTTGTAGCTAATTTACTTAGCTTTCTAAAAATATTCGAGTCACCTCGGGGAGGTTCCTACAGTAGGAGTTGTGATCGTGCATTTATACATTAACGTTCGTATAAAGTTCACATCTAATTAGCCCCAAATAAAAAGCACTTTTTGAAACATTCTTTTCATTTTCTAGTAGCCCTATGTGTTAGCTTTCCAACGCATCTTGTTTCACTTAAAAATCATTTTTTTAACCCAAGCTATGATCAAAATACTATAGGTATGCTGAAAACTACCTTATAATGCACCACTGTCACTTCCTTTGAGGTTTTGGAACCTTTCTTGCAAGAACTTTGGAAAGGTTCTATCCCAAAAGTTGTAGCTAACTCACTTACCTTTACAAAAACAAAAGATTCACTTTTTTGGAGGTTCCTACATGGGGAGTAGTGATTTGTGCATTTGTACATTAACGTTCATATAAATTTCGCATACAATAGGCCCCAATAAAAAGCAATTTTTGAAATTTAAACTTTTTGAACATTTTGTATCCTTTTCCAATAGCCCTATGTGTTAGCTTTTCAATGCATCAAGTTTCACCTAAAAATCATTTTTGTAGCCCAAGTTATGACCCAAATACTAAAGGTATGCTGGAAAGTACCTCAAAATGCACCACAGTCACTTCCTTTGAGCTTTTGGCCACATTCTTGCATGAAATTTGGAATGGTTTCAACAAAAAAGTTGTAGCTAATTTACTTAGCTTTCTAAATATATTCGAGTCACTTCGGGGAGGTTCCTACAGTACGAGTTGTGATCGTGCATTTATCCATTAACGTTCGTATAAAATTCACATCTAATTAGCCCCAAATAAAAAGCACTTTTTGAAACTTTCTTTTCATTTTCTAGTAGCCCTATGTGTTAGCTTTCCAACGTATCTTGTTTCACTTAAAAATCATTTTTTTAACCCAAGCTATGATCAAAATACTATAGGTATGCTGAAAACTACCTTATAATGCACCACTGTCACTTCCTTTGAGCTTTTGGAACCTTTCTTGCAAGAACTTTGGAATGGTTCTACCCCAAAAGTTGTAGCTAACTCACTTACCTTTCCAAAAACAAAAGATTCACTTTTTTGGAGGTTCCTACATGGGGAGTAGTGATTTGTGCATTTGTACATTAACGTTCATATAAATTTCGCATACAATAGGCCCCAATAAAAAGCACTTTTTGAAATTTAAACTTTTTGAACATTTTGTATCCTTTTCCAGTAGCCTTGTGTGTTAGTTTTGCAATGCATCAAGTTTCACCTAAAAATCATTTTTGTAGCCCAAGTTATGACCCAAATACTAAAGGTATGCTGGAAAGTACCTTAAAATGCACCAGGGTCACTTCCTTTGAGCTTTTGGCCACTTTCTTGCACGAAATTTGGAATGGTTCCAACACAAACGTTGTAGCTAATTCACTTAGCTTTCTAAAAATATTCGAGTCAATTTGGGGAGATTCCTACAGTAGGAGTTGTGATCGTGCATTTATACATTAACGTTTGTATAAAGTTCAAATCTAATTAGCCCAAAATAAAAAGCACTTTCTGAAATTTTCTTTTCATTTTCTAGTAGCCCTATGTGTTAGCTTTCCAACGCATCTTTTTTCACTTAAAAATCATTTTTTTAGCCTAAGATATGATCAAAATACTATAGGTATGCCGAAAACTACCTTACAATGCACCACAATCACTTCCTTTGAGCTTTTGGAACATTTCTTGCAAGAACTTTGGAATACATCTATCACAAAAGTTGTAGCTAACTCACTTACCTTTCCAAAAACAAAAGACTCACTTACATTTGTACATTAACGTTCATATAAATTTCGCATACAATAGGCCCCAATAAAAAGCAATTTTTGAAATTTAAACTTTTTAAACATTTTGTATCCTTTTCCAATAGCCCTATGTGTTAGCTTTGCAATGCATCAAGTTTCACCTAAAAATCATTTTTGTAGCCCAAGTTATGACCCAAATACTAAAGGTATGCTGGAAAGTGCCTCAAAATGCACCACAGTCACTTCCTTTGAGCTTTTGGCCACATTCTTGCATGAAATTTGGAATGGATTCAACAAAAAAGTTGTAGCTAATTTACTTAGCTTTCTAAATATATTCGAGTCACTTCGGGGAGGTTCCTACAGTACGAGTTGTGATCGTGCATTTATCCATTAACGTTCGTATAAAATTCACATCTAATTAGCCCCAAATAAAAAGCACTTTTTGAAACTTTCTTTTCATTTTCTAGTAGCCCTATGTGTTAGCTTTCCAACGTATCTTGTTTCACTTAAAAATCATTTTTTTAACCCAAGCTATGATCAAAATACTATAGGTATGCTGAAAACTACCTTATAATGCACCACTGTCACTTCCTTTGAGCTTTTGGAACCTTTCTTGCAAGAACTTTGGAATGGTTCTACCCCAAAAGTTGTAGCTAACGCACTTACCTTTCCAAAAACAAAAGATTCACTTTTTTGGAGGTTCCTACATGGGGAGTAGTGATTTGTGCATTTGTACATTAACGTTCATATAAATTTCGCATACAATAGGCCCCAATAAAAAGCACTTTTTGAAATTTAAACTTTTTGAACATTTTGTATCCTTTTCCAGTAGCCTTGTGTGTTAGTTTTGCAATGCATCAAGTTTCACCTAAAAATCATTTTTGTAGCCCAAGTTATGACCCAAATACTAAAGGTATGCTGGAAAATACCTTAAAATGCACCAGGGTCACTTCCTTTGAGCTTTTGGCCACTTTCTTGCACGAAATTTGGAATGGTTCCAACACAAACGTTGTAGCTAATTCACTTAGCTTTCTAAAAATATTCGAGTCAATTTGGGGAGATTCCTACAGTAGGAGTTGTGATCGTGCATTTATACATCAACGTTTGTATAAAGTTCACATCTAATTAGCCCAAAATAAAAAGCACTTTCTGAAATTTTCTTTTCATTTTCTAGTAGCCCTATGTGTTATCTTTCCAACGCATCTTTTTTCACTTAAAAATCATTTTTTTAGCCTAAGATATGATCAAAATACTATAGGTATGCCGAAAACTACCTTACAATGCACCACAGTCACTTCCTTTGAGCTTTTGGAACATTTCTTGCAAGAACTTTGGAATACATCTATCACAAAAGTTGTAGCTAACTCACTTACCTTTCCAAAAACAAAAGATTCACTTTGTGGAGGTTCCTACATGGGGAGTAGTGATTTGTGCATTTGTACATTAACGTTCATATAAATTTCGCATACAATAGGCCCCAATAAAAAGCAATTTTTGAAATTTAAACTTTTTGAACATTTTGTATCCTTTTTCAATAGCCCTATGTGTTAGCTTTGCAATGCATCAAGTTTCACCTAAAAATCATTTTTGTAGCCCAAGTTATGACCCAAATACTAAAGGTATGCTGGAAAGTACCTCAAAATGCACCACAGTCACTTCCTTTGAGCTTTTGGCCACATTCTTGCATGAAATTTGGAATGGTTTCAACAAAAAAGTTGTAGCTAATTTACTTAGCTTTCTAAAAATATTCGAGTCACCTCGGGGAGGTTCCTACAGTAGGAGTTGTGATCGTGCATTTATACATTAACGTTCGTATAAAGTTCACATCTAATTAGCCCCAAATAAAAAGCACTTTTTGAAACATTCTTTTCATTTTCTAGTAGCCCTATGTGTTAGCTTTCCAACGCATCTTGTTTCACTTAAAAATCATTTTTTTAACCCAAGCTATGATCAAAATACTATAGGTATGCTGAAAACTACCTTATAATGCACCACTGTCACTTCCTTTGAGCTTTTGGAACCTTTCTTGCAAGAACTTTGGAAAGGTTCTATCCCAAAAGTTGTAGCTAACTCACTTACCTTTACAAAAACAAAAGATTCACTTTTTTGGAGGTTCCTACATGGGGAGTAGTGATTTGTGCATTTGTACATTAACGTTCATATAAATTTCGCATACAATAGGCCCCAATAAAAAGCAATTTTTGAAATTTAAACTTTTTGAACATTTTGTATCCTTTTCCAATAGCCCTATGTGTTAGCTTTGCAATGCATCAAGTTTCACCTAAAAATCATTTTTGTAGCCCAAGTTATGACCCAAATACTAAAGGTATGCTGGAAAGTACCTCAAAATGCACCACAGTCACTTCCTTTGAGCTTTTGGCCACATTCTTGCATGAAATTTGGAATGGTTTCAACAAAAAAGTTGTAGCTAATTTACTTAGCTTTCTAAATATATTCGAGTCACTTCGGGGAGGTTCCTACAGTACGAGTTGTGATCGTGCATTTATCCATTAACGTTCGTATAAAATTCACATCTAATTAGCCCCAAATAAAAAGCACTTTTTGAAACTTTCTTTTCATTTTCTAGTAGCCCTATGTGTTAGCTTTCCAACGTATCTTGTTTCACTTAAAAATCATTTTTTTAACCCAAGCTATGATCAAAATACTATAGGTATGCTGAAAACTACCTTATAATGCACCACTGTCACTTCCTTTGAGCTTTTGGAACCTTTCTTGCAAGAACTTTGGAATGGTTCTACCCCAAAAGTTGTAGCTAACTCACTTACCTTTCCAAAAACAAAAGATTCACTTTTTTGGAGGTTCCTACATGGGGAGTAGTGATTTGTGCATTTGTACATTAACGTTCATATAAATTTCGCATACAATAGGCCCCAATAAAAAGCACTTTTTGAAATTTAAACTTTTTGAACATTTTGTATCCTTTTCCAGTAGCCTTGTGTGTTAGTTTTGCAATGCATCAAGTTTCACCTAAAAATCATTTTTGTAGCCCAAGTTATGACCCAAATACTAAAGGTATGCTGGAAAGTACCTTAAAATGCACCAGGGTCACTTCCTTTGAGCTTTTGGCCACTTTCTTGCACGAAATTTGGAATGGTTCCAACACAAACGTTGTAGCTAATTCACTTAGCTTTCTAAAAATATTCGAGTCAATTTGGGGAGATTCCTACAGTAGGAGTTGTGATCGTGCATTTATACATTAACGTTTGTATAAAGTTCACATCTAATTAGCCCAAAATAAAAAGCACTTTCTGAAATTTTCTTTTCATTTTCTAGTAGCCCTATGTGTTAGCTTTCCAACGCATCTTTTTTCACTTAAAAATCATTTTTTTAGCCTAAGATATGATCAAAATACTATAGGTATGCCGAAAACTACCTTACAATGCACCACAGTCACTTCCTTTGAGCTTTTGGAACATTTCTTGCAAGAACTTTGGAATACATCTATCACAAAAGTTGTAGCTAACTCACTTACCTTTCCAAAAACAAAAGACTCACTTACATTTGTACATTAACGTTCATATAAATTTCGCATACAATAGGCCCCAATAAAAAGCAATTTTTGAAATTTAAACTTTTTGAACATTTTGTATCCTTTTCCAATAGCCCTATGTGTTAGCTTTGCAATGCATCAAGTTTCACCTAAAAATCATTTTTGTAGCCCAAGTTATGACCCAAATACTAAAGGTATGCTGGAAAGTACCTCAAAATGCACCACAGTCACTTCCTTTGAGCTTTTGGCCACATTCTTGCATGAAATTTGGAATGGTTTCAACAAAAAAGTTGTAGCTAATTTACTTAGCTTTCTAAATATATTCGAGTCACTTCGGGGAGGTTCCTACAGTACGAGTTGTGATCGTGCATTTATCCATTAACGTTCGTATAAAATTCACATCTAATTAGCCCCAAATAAAAAGCACTTTTTGAAACTTTCTTTTCATTTTCTAGTAGCCCTATGTGTTAGCTTTCCAACGTATCTTGTTTCACTTAAAAATCATTTTTTTAACCCAAGCTATGATCAAAATACTATAGGTATGCTGAAAACTACCTTATAATGCACCACTGTCACTTCCTTTGAGCTTTTGGAACCTTTCTTGCAAGAACTTTGGAATGGTTCTACCCCAAAAGTTGTAGCTAACTCACTTACCTTTCCAAAAACAAAAGATTCACTTTTTTGGAGGTTCCTACATGGGGAGTAGTGATTTGTGCATTTGTACATTAACGTTCATATAAATTTCGCATATAATAGGCCCCAATAAAAAGCACTTTTTGAAATTTAAACTTTTTGAACATTTTGTATCCTTTTCCAGTAGCCTTGTGTGTTAGTTTTGCAATGCATCAAGTTTCACCTAAAAATCATTTTTGTAGCCCAAGTTATGACCCAAATACTAAAGGTATGCTGGAAAGTACCTTAAAATGCACCAGGGTCACTTCCTTTGAGCTTTTGGCCACTTTCTTGCACGAAATTTGGAATGGTTCCAACACAAACGTTGTAGCTAATTCACTTAGCTTTCTAAAAATATTCAAGTCAATTTGGGGAGATTCCTACAGTAGGAGTTGTGATCGTGCATTTATACATTAACGTTTGTATAAAGTTCACATCTAATTAGCCCAAAATAAAAAGCACTTTCTGAAATTTTCTTTTCATTTTCTAGTAGCCCTATGTGTTAGCTTTCCAACGCATCTTTTTTCACTTAAAAATCATTTTTTTAGCCTAAGATATGATCAAAATACTATAGGTATGCCGAAAACTACCTTACAATGCACCACAGTCACTTCCTTTGAGCTTTTGGAACATTTCTTGCAAGAACATTGGAATACATCTATCACAAAAGTTGTAGCTAACTCACTTACCTTTCCAAAAACAAAAGATTCACTTTGTGGAGGTTCCTACATGGGGAGTAGTGATTTGTGCATTTGTACATTAACGTTCATATAAATTTCGCATACAATAGGCCCCAATAAAAAGCAATTTTTGAAATTTAAACTTTTTGAACATTTTGTATCCTTTTTCAATAGCCCTATGTGTTAGCTTTGCAATGCATCAAGTTTCACCTAAAAATCATTTTTGTAGCCCAAGTTATGACCCAAATACTAAAGGTATGCTGGAAAGTACCTCAAAACGCACCACAGTCACTTCCTTTGAGCTTTTGGCCACATTCTTGCATGAAATTTGGAATGGTTTCAACAAAAAAGTTGTAGCTAATTTACTTAGCTTTCTAAATATATTCGAGTCACTTCGGGGAGGTTCCTACAGTAGGAGTTGTGATCGTGCATTTATCCATTAACGTTCGTATAAAATTCACATCTAATTAGCCCCAAATAAAAAGCACTTTTTGAAACTTTCTTTTCATTTTCTAGTAGCCCTATGTGTTAGCTTTCCAACGTATCTTGTTTCACTTAAAAATCATTTTTTTAACCCAAGCTATGATCAAAATACTATAGGTATGCTGAAAACTACCTTATAATGCACCACTGTCACTTCCTTTGAGCTTTTGGAACCTTTCTTGCAAGAACTTTGGAATGGTTCTATCCCAAAAGTTGTAGCTAACTCACTTACCTTTCCAAAAACAAAAGATTCACTTTTTTGGAGGTTCCTACATGGGGAGTAGTGATTTGTGCATTTGTACATTAACGTTCATATAAATTTCGCATACAATAGGCCCCAATAAAAAGCACTTTTTGAAATTTAAACTTTTTGAACATTTTGTATCCTTTTCCAGTAGCCTTGTGTGTTAGTTTTGCAATGCATCAAGTTTCACCTAAAAATCATTTTTGTAGCCCAAGTTATGACCCAAATACTAAAGGTATGCTGGAAAGTACCTTAAAATGCACCAGGGTCACTTCCTTTGAGCTTTTGGCCACTTTCTTACACGAAATATGGAATGGTTCCAACACAAAAGTTGTAGCTAATTCACTTAGCTTTCTAAAAATATTCGAGTCAATTTGGGGAGATTCCTACAGTAGGAGTTGTGATCGTGCATTTATACATTAACGTTTGTATAAAGTTCACATCTAATTAGCCGCAAATAAAAAGCACTTTTTGAAATTTCCTTTTCATTTTCAAGTAGCCATATGTGTTAGCTTTCCAACGCATCTTGTTTCACTTAAAAATCATTTTTTTAACCTAAGCTATGATCAAAATACTATAGGTATGCTGAAAACTACCTTATAATGCACCACTGTCACTTCCTTTGAGCTTTTGGAACCTTTCTTGCAAGAACTTTGGAATGGTTATATCCCAAAAGTTGTAGCTAACTCACTTACCTTTCCAAAAACAAAAGATTCACTTTTTTGGAGGTTCCTACATGGGGAGTAGTGATTTGTGCATTTGTACATTAATGTTCATCTAAATTTCGCATACAATAGGCCCCGATAAAAAGCAATTTTTGAAATTTAAACTTTTTGAACATTTTGTATCCTTTTCCAGTAGCCCAGTGTGTTAGCTTTGCAATGCATCAAGTTTCACCTAAAAATCATTTTTGTAGCCCAAGTTATGACCCAAATACTAAAGGTATGCTGGAAAGTACCTCAAAATGCACCACTGTCACTTCCTTTGAGCTTTTGGCCACTTTCTTGCACGAAATTTTGAATGGTTCCAACACAAAAGTTGTAGCTAATTCACTTAGCTTTCTAAAAATATTCGATTCAATTTGGGGAGATTCCTACAGTAGGAGTTGTGATGGTGCATTTATACATTAACGTTCGTATAAAGTTCACATCTAATTAGCCCCAAATAAAAAGCACTTTTTGAAATTTTCTTTTCATTTTCAAGTAGCCCTATGTGTTAGCTTTCCAACGCATCTTGTTTCACTTAAAAATCATTTTTTTAGCCCAAGATATGATCAAATTACTATAGGTATGCCGAAAACTACCTTACAATGCACCACAGTCACTTCCTTTGAGCTTTTGGAACCTTTCTTGCAAGAACTTTGGAATAGATCTATCACAAAAGTTGTAGCTAACTCACTTACCTTTCCAAAAACAAAAGATTCACTTTGTGGAGGTTCCTACATGGGGAGTAGTGATTTGTGCATTTGTACATTAACGTTCATATAAATTTCGCATACAATAGGCCCCGATAAAAAGCAATTTTTGAAATTTAAACTTTTTGAACATTTTGTATCCTTTTCCAGTAGCCCTGTGTGTTAGCTTTGCAATGCATCAAGTTTCACCTAAAAAGCATTTTTATAGCCCAAGTTATGACCGAAATACTAAAGGTATGCTGGAAAGTACCTCAAAATGCACCACTGTCACTTCCTTTGAGGTTTTGGCCACTTTCTTGCACGAAATTTGGAATGGTTCCAACACAAAAGTTGTAGCTAATTCACTTAGCTTTCTAAAAATATTCGAGTCAATTTGGGGAGATTCCTACAGTAGGAGTTGTGATCGTGCATTTATACATTAACGTTTGTATAAAGTTCACATCTAATTAGCCCCAAATAAAAAGCACTTTTTGAAATTTTCTTTTCATTTTCTAGTAGCCCTATGTGTTAGCTTTCCAACACATCTTGTTTCACTTAAAAATCATTTTTTTAGCCCATGATATGATCAAATTACTATAGGTATGCCGAAAACTACCTTACAATGCACCACAGTCACTTCCTTTGAGCTTTTGGAACATTTCTTGCAAGAACTTTGGAATACATCTATCATAAAAGTTGTAGCTAACTCACTTACCTTTCCAAAAACAAAAGATTCACTTTGTGGAGGTTCCTACATGGGGAGTAGTGATTTGTGCATTTGTACATTAACGTTCATATAAATTTCGCATACAATAGGCCCCAATAAAAAGCAATTTTTGAAATTTAAACTTTTTGAACATTTTGTATGCTTTTCCAATAGCCCTATGTGTTAGCTTTGCAATGCATCAAGTTTCACCTAAAAATCATTTTTGTAGCCCAAGTTATGACCCAAATACTAAAGGTATGCTGGAAAGTACCTCAAAATGCACCACTGTCACTTCCTTTGAGCTTTTGGCCACATTCTTGCATGAAATTTGGAATGGTTTCAACAAAAAAGTTGTAGCTAATTTACTTAGCTTTCTAAAAATATTCGAGTCACTTCGGGGAGGTTCCTACAGTAGGAGTTGTGATCGTGCATTTATACATTAACGTTCGTATAAAGTTCACATCTAATTAGCCCCAAATAAAAAGCACTTTTTGAAACTTTCTTTTCATTTTCTAGTAGCCCTATGTGTTAGCTTTCCAACGCATCTTGTTTCACTTAAAAATCATTTTTTTAACCCAAGCTATGATCAAAATACTATAGGTATGCTGAAAACTACCTTATAATGCACCACTGTCACTTCCTTTGAGCTTTTGGAACCTTTCTTGCAAGAACTTTGGAATGGTTCTATCCCAAAAGTTGTAGCTAATTCACTTACCTTTCCAAAAGCAAAAGATTCACTTTTTTGGAGGTTCCTACATGGGGAGTAGTGATTTGTGCATTTGTACATTAACGTTCATATAAATTTCGCATACAATAGGCCCCAATAAAAAGCACTTTTTGAAATTTCAACTTTTTGAACATTTTGTATCCTTTTCCAGTAGCCCTGTGTGTTAGCTTTCCAATGCATCAAGTTTCACCTAAAAATCATTTTTGTAGCCCAAGTTATGACCCAAATACTAAAGGTATGCTGGAAAGTACCTCAAAATGCACCACTGTCACTTCCTTTGAGCTTTTGGCCACTTTCTTGCACGAAATTTGAAATGGTTCCAACACAAAAGTTGTAGCTAATTCACTTAGCTTTCTAAAAATATTCGAGTCAATTTGGGGAGATTCCTACAGTAGGAGTTGTGATCGTGCATTTATACATTAACGTTTGTATAAAGTTCACATCTAATTAGCCCCAAATAAAAAGCACTTTTTGAAATTTTCTTTTCATTTTCTAGTAGCCCTATGTGTTAGCTTTCCAACGCATCTTGTTTCACTTAAAATCATTTTTTTAGCCCATGATATGATCAAATTACTATAGGTATGCCGAAAACTACCTTACAATGCACCACAGTCACTTCCTTTGAGCTTTTGGAACATTTCTTGCAAGAACTTTGGAATACATCTATCACAAAAGTTGTAGCTAACTCACTTACCTTTCCAAAAACAAATGATTCACTTTGTGGAGGTTCCTACATGGGGAGTAGTGATTTGTGCATTTGTACATTAACGTTCATATAAATTTCGCATACAATAGGCCCCAATAAAAAGCAATTTTTGAAATTTAAACTTTTTGAACATTTTGTATCCTTTTCCAATAGCCCTATGTGTTAGCTTTTCAATGCATCAAGTTTCACCTAAAAATCATTTTTGTGGCCCAAGTTATGACCCAAATACTAAAGGTATGCTGGAAAGTACCTCAAAATGCACCACTGTCACTTCCTTTGAGCTTTTGGCCACTTTCTTGCACGAAATTTTGAATGGTTCCAACACAAAAGTTGTAGCTAATTCACTTAGCTTTCTAAAAATATTCGATTCAATTTGGGGAGATTCCTACAGTAGGAGTTGTGATGGTGCATTTATACATTAACGTTCGTATAAAGTTCACATCTAATTAGCCCCAAATAAAAAGCACTTTTTGAAATTTTCTTTTCATTTTCAAGTAGCCCTATGTGTTAGCTTTCCAACGCATCTTGTTTCACTTAAAAATCATTTTTTTAGCCCAAGATATGATCAAATTACTATAGGTATGCCGAAAACTACCTTACAATGCACCACAGTCACTTCCTTTGAGCTTTTGGAACCTTTCTTGCAAGAACTTTGGAATAGATCTATCACAAAAGTTGTAGCTAACTCACTTACCTTTCCAAAAACAAAAGATTCACTTTGTGGAGGTTCCTACATGGGGAGTAGTGATTTGTGCATTTGTACATTAACGTTCATATAAATTTCGCATACAATAGGCCCCGATAAAAAGCAATTTTTGAAATTTAAACTTTTTGAACATTTTGTATCCTTTTCCAGTAGCCCTGTGTGTTAGCTTTGCAATGCATCAAGTTTCACCTAAAAAGCATTTTTATAGCCCAAGTTATGACCGAAATACTAAAGGTATGCTGGAAAGTACCTCAAAATGCACCACTGTCACTTCCTTTGAGGTTTTGGCCACTTTCTTGCACGAAATTTGGAATGGTTCCAACACAAAAGTTGTAGCTAATTCACTTAGCTTTCTAAAAATATTCGAGTCAATTTGGGGAGATTCCTACAGTAGGAGTTGTGATCGTGCATTTATACATTAACGTTTGTATAAAGTTCACATCTAATTAGCCCCAAATAAAAAGCACTTTTTGAAATTTTCTTTTCATTTTCTAGTAGCCCTATGTGTTAGCTTTCCAACACATCTTGTTTCACTTAAAAATCATTTTTTTAGCCCATGATATGATCAAATTACTATAGGTATGCCGAAAACTACCTTACAATGCACCACAGTCACTTCCTTTGAGCTTTTGGAACATTTCTTGCAAGAACTTTGGAATACATCTATCATAAAAGTTGTAGCTAACTCACTTACCTTTCCAAAAACAAAAGATTCACTTTGTGGAGGTTCCTACATGGGGAGTAGTGATTTGTGCATTTGTACATTAACGTTCATATAAATTTCGCATACAATAGGCCCCAATAAAAAGCAATTTTTGAAATTTAAACTTTTTGAACATTTTGTATGCTTTTCCAATAGCCCTATGTGTTAGCTTTGCAATGCATCAAGTTTCACCTAAAAATCATTTTTGTAGCCCAAGTTATGACCCAAATACTAAAGGTATGCTGGAAAGTACCTCAAAATGCACCACTGTCACTTCCTTTGAGCTTTTGGCCACATTCTTGCATGAAATTTGGAATGGTTTCAACAAAAAAGTTGTAGCTAATTTACTTAGCTTTCTAAAAATATTCGAGTCACTTCGGGGAGGTTCCTACAGTAGGAGTTGTGATCGTGCATTTATACATTAACGTTCGTATAAAGTTCACATCTAATTAGCCCCAAATAAAAAGCACTTTTTGAAACTTTCTTTTCATTTTCTAGTAGCCCTATGTGTTAGCTTTCCAACGCATCTTGTTTCACTTAAAAATCATTTTTTTAACCCAAGCTATGATCAAAATACTATAGGTATGCTGAAAACTACCTTATAATGCACCACTGTCACTTCCTTTGAGCTTTTGGAACCTTTCTTGCAAGAACTTTGGAATGGTTCTATCCCAAAAGTTGTAGCTAATTCACTTACCTTTCCAAAAGCAAAAGATTCACTTTTTTGGAGGTTCCTACATGGGGAGTAGTGATTTGTGCATTTGTACATTAACGTTCATATAAATTTCGCATACAATAGGCCCCAATAAAAAGCACTTTTTGAAATTTCAACTTTTTGAACATTTTGTATCCTTTTCCAGTAGCCCTGTGTGTTAGCTTTCCAATGCATCAAGTTTCACCTAAAAATCATTTTTGTAGCCCAAGTTATGACCCAAATACTAAAGGTATGCTGGAAAGTACCTCAAAATGCACCACTGTCACTTCCTTTGAGCTTTTGGCCACTTTCTTGCACGAAATTTGAAATGGTTCCAACACAAAAGTTGTAGCTAATTCACTTAGCTTTCTAAAAATATTCGAGTCAATTTGGGGAGATTCCTACAGTAGGAGTTGTGATCGTGCATTTATACATTAACGTTTGTATAAAGTTCACATCTAATTAGCCCCAAATAAAAAGCACTTTTTGAAATTTTCTTTTCATTTTCTAGTAGCCCTATGTGTTAGCTTTCCAACGCATCTTGTTTCACTTAAAATCATTTTTTTAGCCCATGATATGATCAAATTACTATAGGTATGCCGAAAACTACCTTACAATGCACCACAGTCACTTCCTTTGAGCTTTTGGAACATTTCTTGCAAGAACTTTGGAATACATCTATCACAAAAGTTGTAGCTAACTCACTTACCTTTCCAAAAACAAATGATTCACTTTGTGGAGGTTCCTACATGGGGAGTAGTGATTTGTGCATTTGTACATTAACGTTCATATAAATTTCGCATACAATAGGCCCCAATAAAAAGCAATTTTTGAAATTTAAACTTTTTGAACATTTTGTATCCTTTTCCAATAGCCCTATGTGTTAGCTTTTCAATGCATCAAGTTTCACCTAAAAATCATTTTTGTGGCCCAAGTTATGACCCAAATACTAAAGGTATGCTGGAAAGTACCTCAAAATGCACCACTGTCACTTCCTTTGAGCTTTTGGCCACTTTCTTGCACGAAATTTGGAATGCTTCCAACACAAAAGTTGTAGCTAATTCACTTAGCTTTCTAAAAATATTCGAGTCACTTGGGGGAGATTCCTACAGTAGGAGTTGTGATCGTGCATTTATACATTAACGTTCGTATAAAGTTCACATCTAATTAGCCCCAAATAAAAAGCACTTTTTGAAATTTTCTTTTCATTTTCTCGTAGCCCTATGTGTTAGCTTTCCAACGCATCTTGTTTCACTTAAAAATCATTTTTTTAGCCTAAGATATGATCAAAATACTATAGGTATGCCGAAAACTACCTTACAATGCACCACAGTCACTTCCTTTGAGCTTTTGGAACCTTTCTTGCAAGAACTTTGGAATACATCTATCACAAAAGTTGTAGCTAACTCACTTACCTTTCCAAAAACAAAAGATTCACTTTGTGGAGGTTCCTACATGGGGAGTAGTGATTTGTGCATTTGTACATTAACGTTCATATAAATTTCGCATACAATAGGCCCCAATAAAAAGCAATTTTTGAAATTTAAACTTTTTGAACATTTTGTATCCTTTTCCAATAGCCCTATGTGTTAGCTTTGCAATGCATCAAGTTTCACCTAAAAATCATTTTTGTAGCCCAAGTTATGACCCAAATACTAAAGGTATGCTGGAAAGTACCTCAAAATGCACCACTGTCACTTCCTTTGAGCTTTTGGCCACTTTCTTGCACGAAATTTGGAATGGTTTCAACAAAAAAGTTGTAGCTAATTTACTTAGCTTTCTAAAAATATTCGAGTCACTTCGGGGAGGTTCCTACAGTAGGAGTTGTGATCGTGCATTTATACATTAACGTTCGTATAAAGTTCACATCTAATTAGCCCCAAATAAAAAGCACTTTTTGAAACTTTCTTTTCATTTTCTAGTAGCCCTATGTGTTAGCTTTCCAACGCATCTTGTTTCACTTAAAAATCATTTTTTTAACCCAAGCTATGATCAAAATACTATAGGTATGCTGAAAACTACCTTATAATGCACCACTGTCACTTCCTTTGAGCTTTTGGAACCTTTCTTGCAAGAACTTTGGAATGGTTCTATCCCAAAAGTTGTAGCTAACTCACTTACCTTTCCAAAAGCAAAAGATTCACTTTTTTGGAGGTTCCTACATGGGGAGTAGTGATTTGTGCATTTGTACATTAACGTTCATATAAATTTCGCATACAATAGGCCCCAATAAAAAGCAATTTTTGAAATTTAATCTTTTTGAACATTTTGTATCCTTTTCCAATAGCCCTATGTATTAGCTTTGCAATGCATCAAGTTTCACCTAAAAATCATTTTTGTAGCCCAAGTTATGACCCAAATACTAAAGGTATGCTGGAAAGTACCTCAAAATGCACCACTGTCACTTCCTTTGAGCTTTTGGCCACTTTCTTGCACGAAATTTGGAATGGTTTCAACAAAAAAGTTGTAGCTAATTTACTTAGCTTTCTAAAAATATTCGAGTCACTTCGGGGAGGTTCCTACAGTAGGAGTTGTGATCGTGCATTTATACATTAACGTTCGTATAAAGTTCACATCTAATTAGCCCCAAATAAAAAGCACTTTTTGAAACTTTCTTTTCATTTTCTAGTAGCCCTATGTGTTAGCTTTCCAACGCATCTTGTTTCACTTAAAAATCATTTTTTTAACCCAAGCTATGATCAAAATACTATAGGTATGCTGAAAACTACCTTATAATGCACCACTGTCACTTCCTTTGAGCTTTTGGAACCTTTCTTGCAAGAACTTTGGAATGGTTCTATCCCAAAAGTTGTAGCTAACTCACTTACCTTTCCAAAAGCAAAAGATTCACTTTTTTGGAGGTTCCTACATGGGGAGTAGTGATTTGTGCATTTGTACATTAACGTTCATATAAATTTCGCATACAATAGGCCCCAATAAAAAGAACTTTTTGAAATTTCAACTTTTTGAACATTTTGTATCCTTTTCCAGTAGCCCTGTGTGTTAGCTTTCCAATGCATCAAGTTTCACCTAAAAATCATTTTTGTAGCCCAAGTTATGACCCAAATACTAAAGGTATGCTGGAAAGTACCTCAAAATGCACCACTGTCACTTCCTTTGAGCTTTTGGCCACTTTCTTGCACGAAATTTGAAATGGTTCCAACACAAAAGTTGTAGCTAATTCACTTAGCTTTCTAAAAATATTCGAGTCAATTTGGGGAGATTCCTACAGTAGGAGTTGTGATCGTGCATTTATACATTAACGTTTGTATAAAGTTCACATCTAATTAGCCCCAAATAAAAAGCACTTTTTGAAATTTTCTTTTCATTTTCTAGTAGCCCTATGTGTTAGCTTTCCAACGCATCTTGTTTCACTTAAAATCATTTTTTTAGCCCATGATATGATCAAATTACTATAGGTATGCCGAAAACTACCTTACAATGCACCACAGTCACTTCCTTTGAGCTTTTGGAACATTTCTTGCAAGAACTTTGGAATACATCTATCACAAAAGTTGTAGCTAACTCACTTACCTTTCCAAAAACAAATGATTCACTTTGTGGAGGTTCCTACATGGGGAGTAGTGATTTGTGCATTTGTACATTAACGTTCATATAAATTTCGCATACAATAGGCCCCAATAAAAAGCAATTTTTGAAATTTAAACTTTTTGAACATTTTGTATCCTTTTCCAATAGCCCTATGTGTTAGCTTTTCAATGCATCAAGTTTCACCTAAAAATCATTTTTGTGGCCCAAGTTATGACCCAAATACTAAAGGTATGCTGGAAAGTACCTCAAAATGCACCACTGTCACTTCCTTTGAGCTTTTGGCCACTTTCTTGCACGAAATTTGGAATGCTTCCAACACAAAAGTTGTAGCTAATTCACTTAGCTTTCTAAAAATATTCGAGTCACTTGGGGGAGATTCCTACAGTAGGAGTTGTGATCGTGCATTTATACATTAACGTTTGTATAAAGTTCACATCTAATTAGCCCAAAATAAAAAGCACTTTCTGAAATTTTCTTTTCATTTTCTAGTAGCCCTATGTGTTAGCTTTCCAACGCATCTTGTTTCACTTAAAAATCATTTTTTTAGCCTAAGATATGATCAAAATACTATAGGTATGCCGAAAACTACCTTACAATGCACCACAGTCACTTCCTTTGAGCTTTTGGAACCTTTCTTGCAAGAACTTTGGAATACATCTATCACAAAAGTTGTAGCTAACTCACTTACCTTTCCAAAAACAAAAGATTCACTTTGTGGAGGTTCCTACATGGGGAGTAGTGATTTGTGCATTTGTACATTAACGTTCATATAAATTTCGCATACAATAGGCCCCAATAAAAAGCAATTTTTGAAATTTAAACTTTTTGAACATTTTGTATCCTTTTCCAATAGCCCTATGTGTTAGCTTTGCAATGCATCAAGTTTCACCTAAAAATCATTTTTGTAGCCCAAGTTATGACCCAAATACTAAAGGTATGCTGGAAAGTACCTCAAAATGCACCACTGTCACTTCCTTTGAGCTTTTGGCCACTTTCTTGCACGAAATTTGGAATGGTTTCAACAAAAAAGTTGTAGCTAATTTACTTAGCTTTCTAAAAATATTCGAGTCACTTCGGGGAGGTTCCTACAGTAGGAGTTGTGATCGTGCATTTATACATTAACGTTCGTATAAAGTTCACATCTAATTAGCCCCAAATAAAAAGCACTTTTTGAAACTTTCTTTTCATTTTCTAGTAGCCCTATGTGTTAGCTTTCCAACGCATCTTGTTTCACTTAAAAATCATTTTTTTAACCCAAGCTATGATCAAAATACTATAGGTATGCTGAAAACTACCTTATAATGCACCACTGTCACTTCCTTTGAGCTTTTGGAACCTTTCTTGCAAGAACTTTGGAATGGTTCTATCCCAAAAGTTGTAGCTAACTCACTTACCTTTCCAAAAGCAAAAGATTCACTTTTTTGGAGGTTCCTACATGGGGAGTAGTGATTTGTGCATTTGTACATTAACGTTCATATAAATTTCGCATACAATAGGCCCCAATAAAAAGCAATTTTTGAAATTTAATCTTTTTGAACATTTTGTATCCTTTTCCAATAGCCCTATGTATTAGCTTTGCAATGCATCAAGTTTCACCTAAAAATCATTTTTGTAGCCCAAGTTATGACCCAAATACTAAAGGTATGCTGGAAAGTACCTCAAAATGCACCACTGTCACTTCCTTTGAGCTTTTGGCCACTTTCTTGCACGAAATTTGGAATGGTTTCAACAAAAAAGTTGTAGCTAATTTACTTAGCTTTCTAAAAATATTCGAGTCACTTCGGGGAGGTTCCTACAGTAGGAGTTGTGATCGTGCATTTATACATTAACGTTCGTATAAAGTTCACATCTAATTAGCCCCAAATAAAAAGCACTTTTTGAAACTTTCTTTTCATTTTCTAGTAGCCCTATGTGTTAGCTTTCCAACGCATCTTGTTTCACTTAAAAATCATTTTTTTAACCCAAGCTATGATCAAAATACTATAGGTATGCTGAAAACTACCTTATAATGCACCACTGTCACTTCCTTTGAGCTTTTGGAACCTTTCTTGCAAGAACTTTGGAATGGTTCTATCCCAAAAGTTGTAGCTAACTCACTTACCTTTCCAAAAGCAAAAGATTCACTTTTTTGGAGGTTCCTACATGGGGAGTAGTGATTTGTGCATTTGTACATTAACGTTCATATAAATTTCGCATACAATAGGCCCCAATAAAAAGAACTTTTTGAAATTTCAACTTTTTGAACATTTTGTATCCTTTTCCAGTAGCCCTATGTGTTAGCTTTGCAATGCATCAAGTTTCACCTAAAAATCATTTTTGTAGCCCAAGTTATGACCCAAATACTAAAGGTATGCTGGAAAGTACCTCAAAATGCACCACTGTCACTTCCTTTGAGCTTTTGGCCACTTTCTTGCATGAAATTTGGAATGGTTCCAACACAAAAGTTGTAGCTAATTCACTTAGATTCTAAAAATATTCGAGTCAATTTGGGGAGATTCCTACAGTAGGAGTTGTGATCGTGCATTTATACATTAACGTTCGTATAAAGTTCACATCTAATTAGCCCAAAATAAAAAGCACTTTTTGAAATTTTATTTTCATTTTCAAGTAGCCATATGTGTTAGCTTTCCAACGCATCTTATTTCACTTAAAAATCATTTTTTTAACCCAAGCTATGATCAAAATACTATAGGTATGCTGAAAACTACCTTATAATGCAGCACTGTCACTTCCTTTGAGCTTTTGGAACCTTTCTTGCAAGAACTTTGGAATGGTTATATCCCAAAAGTTGTAGCTAACTCATTTACCTTTCAAAAACAAAAGATTCACTTTTTTGGAGGTTCCTACATGGGGAGTAGTGATTTGTGCATTTGTACATTAACGTTCATATAAATTTCGCATACAATAGGCCCCAATAAAAAGCACTTTTTGAAATTTCAACTTTTTGAACATTTTGTATCCTTTTCCAGTAGCCCTATGTGTTAGCTTTGCAATGCATCAAGTTTCACCTAAAAATCATTTTTGTAGCCCAAGTTATGACCCAAATACTAAAGGTATGCTGGAAAGTACCTCAAAATGCACCACTGTCACTTCCTTTGAGCTTTTGGCCACATTCTTGCATGAAATTTGGAATGGTTTCAACAAAAAAGTTGTAGCTAATTTACTTAGCTTTCTAAAAATATTCGAGTCACTTCGGGGAGGTTCCTACAGTAGGAGTTGTGATCGTGCATTTATACATTAACGTTCGTATAAAGTTCACATCTAATTAGCCCCAAATAAAAAGCACTTTTTGAAACTTTCTTTTCATTTTCTAGTAGCCCTATGTGTTAGCTTTCCAACACATCTTGTTTCACTTAAGAATCATTTTTTTAACCCAAGCTATGATCAAAATACTATAGGTATGCTGAAAACTACCTTATAATGCACCACTGTCACTTCCTTTGAGCTTTTGGAACCTTTCTTGCAAGAACTTTGGAATGGTTCTATCCCAAAAGTTGTAGCTAACTCACTTACCTTTCCAAAAGCAAAAGATTCACTTTTTTGGAGGTTCCTACATGGGGAGTAGTGATTTGTGCATTTGTACATTAACGTTCATATAAATTTCGCATACAATAGGCCCCAATAAAAAGCACTTTTTGAAATTTCAACTTTTTGAACATTTTGTATCCTTTTCCAGTAGCCCTTTGTGTTAGCTTTGCAATGCATCAAGTTTCACCTAAAAATCATTTTTGTAGCCCAAGTTATGACCCAAATACTAAAGGTATGCTGGAAAGTACCTCAAAATGCACCACTGTCACTTCCTTTGAGCTTTTGGCCACTTTCTTGCACGAAATTTGGAATGGTTCCAACACAAAAGTTGTAGCTAATTCACTTAGCTTTCTAAAAATATTCGAGTCAATTTGGGGAGATTCCTACAGTAGGAGTTGTGATCGTGCATTTATACATTAACGTTCGTATAAAGTTCACATCTAATTAGCCCCAAATAAAAAGCACTTTTTGAAATTTTCTTTTCATTTTCAAGTAGCCATATGTGTTAGCTTTCCAACGCATCTTGTTTCACTTAAAACTCATTTTTTTAACCCAAGCTATGATCAAAATACTATAGGTATGCTGAAAACTACCTTATAATGCACCACTGTCACTTCCTTTGAGCTTTTGGAACCTTTCATGCAAGAACTTTGGAATGGTTATATCCCAAAAGTTGTAGCTAACTCACTTACCTTTCCAAAAGCAAAAGATTCACTTTTTTGGAGGTTCCTACATGTGGAGTAGTGATTTGTGCATTTGTACATTAACGTTCATATAAATTTCGCATACAATAGGCCCCAATAAAAAGCACTTTTTGAAATTTAAACTTTTTGAACATTTTGTATCCTTTTCCAGTAGCCCTGTGTGTTAGCTTTGCAATGCATCAAGTTTCACCTAAAAATCATTTTTGTAGCCCAAGTTATGACCCAAATACTAAAGGTATGCTGGAAAGTACCTCAAAATGCACCACTGTCACTTCCTTTGAGCTTTTGGCCACTTTCTTGCACGAAATTTGGAATGGTTCCAACACAAAAGTTGTAGCTAATTCACTTAGCTTTCTAAAAATATTCGAGTCAATTTGGGGAGATTCCTACAGTAGGAGTTGTGATCGTGCATTTATACATTAACGTTCGTATAAAGTTCACATCTAATTAGCCCCAAATAAAAAGCACTTTTTGAAATTTTCTTTTCATTTTCAAGTAGCCATATGTGTTAGCTTTCCAACGCATCTTGTTTCACTTAAAACTCATTTTTTTAACCCAAGCTATGATCAAAATACTATAGGTATGCTGAAAACTACCTTATAATGCACCACTGTCACTTCCTTTGAGCTTTTGGAACCTTTCATGCAAGAACTTTGGAATGGTTATATGCCAAAAGTTGTAGCTAACTCACTTACCTTTCCAAAAGCAAAAGATTCACTTTTTTGGAGGTTCCTACATGGGGAGTAGTGATTTGTGCATTTGTACATTAACGTTCATATAAATTTCACATACAATAGGCCCCAATAAAAAGCACTTTTTGAAATTTCAACTTTTTGAACATTTTGTATCCTTTTCCAGTAGCCCTATGTGTTAGCTTTGCAATGCATCAAGTTTCACCTAAAAATCATTTTTGTAGCCCAAGTTATGACCCAAATACTAAAGGTATGCTGGAAAGTACCTCAAAATGCACCACTGTCACTTCCTTTGAGCTTTTGGCCACTTTCTTGCACGAAATTTGGAATGGTTCCAACACAAAAGTTGTAGCTAATTCACTTAGCTTTCTAAAAATATTCGAGTCAATTTAGGGAGATTCCTACAGTAGGAGTTGTGATCGTGCATTTATACATTAACGTTCGTATAAAGTTCACATCTAATTAGCCCCAAATAAAAAGCAGTTTTTGAAATTTTCTTTTCATTTTCAAGTAGCCATATGTGTTAGCTTTCCAACGCATCTTGTTTCACTTAAAAATCATTTTTTTAACCCAAGCTATGATCAAAATACTATAGGTATGCTGAAAACTACCTTATAATGCACCACTGTCACTTCCTTTGAGCTTTTGGAACCTTTCTTGCAAGAACTTTGGAATGGTTATATCCCAAAAGTTGTAGCTAACTCACTTACCTTTCCAAAAACAAAAGATTCACTTTTTTGGAGGTTCCTACATGGGGAGTAGTGATTTGTGCATTTGTACATTAACGTTCATATAAATTCGGCATACAATAGGCCCCAATAAAAAGCAATTTTTGAAATTTCAACTTTTTGAACATTTTGTATCCTTTTCCAGTAGCCCTGTGTGTTAGCTTTGCAATGCATCAAGTTTCACCTAAAAATCATTTTTGTAGCCCAAGTTATGACCCAAATACTAAAGGTATGCTGGAAAGTACCTCAAAATGCACCACTGTCACTTCCTTTGAGCTTTTGGCCACTTTCTTGCACGAAATTTGGAATGGTTCCAACACAAAAGTTGTAGCTAATTCACTTAGCTTTCTAAAAATATTCAAGTCAATTTGGGGAGATTCCTACAGTAGGAGTTGTGATCGTGCATTTATACATTAACGTTCGTATAAAGTTCACATCTAATTAGCCCCAAATAAAAAGCACTTTTTAAAATTTTCTTTTCATTTTCAAGTATCCATATGTATTAGCTTTCCAACGCATCTTGTTTCACTTAAAAATCATTTTTTTAACCCAAGCTATGATCAAAATACTATAGGTATGCTGAAAACTACCTTATAATGCACCACTGTCACTTCCTTTGAGCTTTTGGAACCTTTCTTGCAAGAACTTTGGAATGGTTATATCCCAAAAGTTGTAGCTAACTCACTTACCTTTCCAAAAACAAAAGATTCACTTTTTTGGAGGTTCCTACATGGGGAGTAGTGATTTGTGCATTTGTACATTAACGTTCATATAAATTTCGCATACAATAGGCCCCAATAAAAAGCACTTTTTGAAATTTCAACTTTTTGAACATTTTGTATCCTTTTCCAGTAGCCCTGTGTGTTAGCTTTGCAATGCATCAAGTTTCACCTAAAAATCATTTTTGTAGCCCAAGTTATGACCCAAATACTAAAGGTATGCTGGAAAGTACCTCAAAATGCACCACTGTCACTTCCTTTGAGCTTTTGGCCACTTTCTTGCACGAAATTTGGAATGGTTCCAACACAAAAGTTGTAGCTAATTCACTTAGCTTTCTAAAAATATTCGAGTCACTTGGGGGAGATTCCTACAGTAGGAGTTGTGATCGTGCATTTATACATTAACGTTTGTATAAAGTTCACATCTAATTAGCCCAAAATAAAAAGCACTTTCTGAAATTTCCTTTTCATTTTCTAGTAGCCCTATGTGTTAGCTTTCCAACGCATCTTGTTTCACTTAAAAATCATTTTTTTAGCCCATGATATGATCAAATTACTATAGGTATGCCGAAAACTACCTTACAATGCACCACAGTCACTTCCTTTGAGATTTTGGAACCTTTCTTGCAAGAACTTTGGAATGGTTCTATCCCAAAAGTTGTAGCTAACTCACTTACCTTTCCAAAAACAAAAGATTCACTTTTTTGGAGGTTCCTACATGGGGAGTAGTGATTTGTGCATTTGTACATTAACGTTCATATAAATTTCGCATACAATAGGCCCCAATAAAAAGCACTTTTTGAAATTTCAACTTTTTGAACATTTTGTATCCTTTTTCAGTAGCCCTGTGTGTTAGCTTTGCAATGCATCAAGTTTCACCTAAAAATCATTTTTGTAGCCCAAGTTATGACCCAAATACTAAAGGTATGCTGGAAAGTACCTCAAAATGCACCACTGTCACTTCCTTTGAGCTTTTGGCCACTTTCTTGCACGAAATTTGGAATGGTTCCAACACAAAAGTTGTAGCTAATTCACTTAGCTTTCTAAAAATATTCGAGTCAATTTGGGGAGATTCCTACAGTAGGAGTTGTGATCGTGCATTTATACATTAACGTTCGTATAAAGTTCACATCTAATTAGCCCCAAATAAAAAGCACTTTTTGAAATTTTCTTTTCATTTTCAAGTAGCCATATGTGTTAGCTTTCCAACGCATCTTGTTTCACTTAAAAATCATTTTTTTAACCCAAGCTATGATCAAAATACTATAGGTATGCTGAAAACTACCTTATAATGCACCACTGTCACTTCCTTTGAGCTTTTGGAACCTTTCTTGCAAGAACTTTGGAATGGTTCTATCCCAAAAGTTGTAGCTAACTCACTTACCTTTCCAAAAGCAAAAGATTCACTTTTTTGGAGGTTCCTACATGGGGAGTAGTGATTTGTGCATTTGTACATTAATGTTCATATAAATTTCGCATACAATAGGCCCCAATAAAAAGCACTATTTGAAATTTCAACTTTTTGAACATTTTGTATCCTTTTCCAGTAGCCCTGTGTGTTAGCTTTGCAATGCGTCAATTTTCACCTAAAAATCATTTTTGTAGCCCAAGTTATGACCCAAATACTAAAGGTATGCTGGAAAGTACCTCAAAATGCACCACTGTCACTTCCTTTGAGCTTTTGGCCACTTTCTTGCACGAAATTTGGAATGGTTCCAACACAAAAGTTGTAGCTAATTCACTTAGCTTTCTAAAAATATTCGAGTCAATTTGGGGAGATTCCTACAGTAGGAGTTGTGATAGTGCATTTATACATTAACGTTCGTATAAAGTTCACATCTAATTAGCCCCAAATAAAAAGCACTTTTTGAAATTTTCTTTTCATTTTCAAGTAGCCATATGTGTTAGCTTTCCAACGCATCTTGTTTCACTTAAAAATCATTTTTTTAACCCAAGCTATGATCAAAATACTATAGGTATGCTGAAAACTACCTTACAATGCACCAATATCACTTCCTTTGAGCTTTTGGAACCTTTCTTGCAAGAACTTTGGAATGGTTCTATCACAAAAGTTGTAGCTAACTCACTTACCTTTCCAAAAACAAAAGATTCACTTTGTGGAGGTTCCTACATGGGGAGTAGTGATTTGAGCATTTGTACATTAACGTTCATATAAATTTCGCATACAATAGGCCCCAATAAAAAGCACTTTTTGAAATTTCAACTTTTTGAACATTTTGTATCCTTTTCCAGTAGCCCTGTGTGTTAGCTTTGCAATGCATCAAGTTTCACCTAAAAATCATTTTTGTTGCCCAAGTTATGACCCAAATACTAAAGGTATGCTGGAAAGTACCTCAAAATGCACCACTGTCACTTCCTTTGAGCTTTTGGCCACTTTCTTGCACGAAATTTGGAATGGTTCCAACACAAAAGTTGTAGCTAATTCACTTAGCTTTCTAAAAATATTCAAGTCAATTTGGGGAGATTCCTACAGTAGGAGTTGTGATCGTGCATTTATACATTAACGTTCGTATAAAGTTCACATCTAATTAGCCCCAAATAAAAAGCACTTTTTAAAATTTTCTTTTCATTTTCAAGTATCCATATGTATTAGCTTTCCAACGCATCTTGTTTCACTTAAAAATCATTTTTTTAACCCAAGCTATGATCAAAATACTATAGGTATGCTGAAAACTACCTTATAATGCACCACTGTCACTTCCTTTGAGCTTTTGGAACCTTTCTTGCAAGAACTTTGGAATGTTTATATCCCAAAAGTTGTAGCTAACTCACTTACCTTTCCAAAAACAAAAGATTCACTTTTTTGGAGGTTCCTACATGGGGAGTAGTGATTTGTGCATTTGTACATTAACGTTCATATAAATTTCGCATACAATAAGCCCCAATAAAAAGCACTTTTTGAAATTTCAACTTTTTGAACATTTTGTATCCTTTTCCAGTAGCCCTTTGTGTTAGCTTTGCAATGCATCAAGTTTCACCTAAAAATAATTTTTGTAGCCCAAGTTATGACCCAAATACTAAAGGTATGCTGGAAAGTACCTCAAAATGCACCACTGTCACTTCCTTTGAGCTTTTGGCCACTTTCTTGCACGAAATTTGGAATGGTTCCAACACAAAAGTTGTAGCTAATTCACTTAGCTTTCTAAAAATATTCGATTCACTAGGGGGAGATTCCTACAGTAGGAGTTGTGATCGTGCATTTATACATTAACGTTTGTATAAAGTTCACATCTAATTAGCCCAAAATAAAAAGCACTTTCTGAAATTTACTTTTCATTTTCTAGTAGCCCTACGTGTTAGCTTTCCAACGCATCTTGTTTCACTTAAAAATCATTTTTTTAGCCCATGATATGATCAAATTACTATAGGTATGCCGAAAACTACCTTACAATGCACCACAGTCACTTCCTTTGAGCTTTTGGAACCTTTCTTGCAAGAACTTTGGAATGGTTCTATCCCAAAAGTTGTAGCTAACTCACTTACCTTTCCAAAAACAAAAGATTCACTTTTTTGGAGGTTCCTACATGGGGAGTAGTGATTTGTGCATTTGTACATTAACGTTCATATAAATTTCGCATACAATAGGCCCCAATAAAAAGCACTTTTTGAAATTTCAACTTTTTGAACATTTTGTATCCTTTTTCAGTAGCCCTGTGTGTTAGCTTTGCAATGCATCAAGTTTCACCTAAAAATCATTTTTGTAGCCCAAGTTATGACCCAAATACTAAAGGTATGCTGGAAAGTACCTCAAAATGCACCACTGTCACTTCCTTTGAGCTTTTGGCCACTTTCTTGCACGAAATTTGGAATGGTTCCAACACAAAAGTTGTAGCTAATTCACTTAGCTTTCTAAAAATATTCAAGTCAATTTGGGGAGATTCCTACAGTAGGAGTTGTGATCGTGCATTTATACATTAACGTTCGTATAAAGTTCACATCTAATTAGCCCCAAATAAAAAGCACTTTTTAAAATTTTCTTTTCATTTTCAAGTATCCATATGTATTAGCTTTCCAACGCATCTTGTTTCACTTAAAAATCATTTTTTTAACCCAAGCTATGATCAAAATACTATAGGTATGCTGAAAACTACCTTATAATGCACCACTGTCACTTCCTTTGAGCTTTTGGAACCTTTCTTGCAAGAACTTTGGAATGGTTATATCCCAAAAGTTGTAGCTAACTCACTTACCTTTCCAAAAACAAAAGATTCACTTTTTTGGAGGTTCCTACATGGGGAGTAGTGATTTGTGCATTTGTACATTAACGTTCATATAAATTTCGCATACAATAGGCCCCAATAAAAAGCACTTTTTGAAATTTCAACTTTTTGAACATTTTGTATCCTTTTCCAGTAGCCCTGTGTGTTAGCTTTGCAATGCATCAAGTTTCACCTAAAAATCATTTTTGTAGCCCAAGTTATGACCCAAATACTAAAGGTATGCTGGAAAGTACCTCAAAATGCACCACTGTCACTTCCTTTGAGCTTTTGGCCACTTTCTTGCACGAAATTTGGAATGGTTTCAACAAAAAAGTTGTAGCTAATTTACTTAGCTTTCTAAAAATATTCGAGTCACTTCGGGGAGGTTCCTACAGTAGGAGTTGTGATCGTGCATTTATACATTAACATTCGTATAAAGTTCACATCTAATTAGCCCCAAATAAAAAGCACTTTTTGAAACTTTCTTTTCATTTTCTAGTAGCCCTATGTGTTAGCTTTCCAACGCATCTTTTTTCACTTAAAAATCATTTTTTTAACCCAAGCTATGATCAAAATACTATAGGTATGCTGAAAACTACCTTATAATGCACCACTGTCACTTCCTTTGAGCTTTTGGAACCTTTCTTGCAAGAACTTTGGAATGGTTATATCCCAAAAGTTGTAGCTAACTCACTTACCTTTCCAAAAACAAAAGATTCACTTTTTTGGAGGTTCCTACATGGGGAGTAGTGATTTGTGCATTTGTACATTAACGTTCATATAAATTTCGCATACAATAGGCCCCAATAAAAAGCACTTTTTAAAATTTCAACTTCTTGAACATTTTGTATCATTTTCCAGTAGCCCTGTGTGTTAGCTTTGCAATCATCAAGTATCACCTAAAAATCATTTTTGTAGCCCAAGTTATGACCCAAATACTAAAGGTATGCTGGAAAGTACCTCAAAATGCACCACTGTCACTTCCTTTGAGCTTTTGGCCACTTTCTTGCACGAAATTTGGAATGGTTCCAACACAAAAGTTGTAGCTAATTCACTTAGCTTTCTAAAAATATTCGAGCCAATTTGGGGAGATTCCTACAGTAGGAGTTGTGATCGTGCATTTATACATTAACGTTCGTATAAAGTTCACATCTAATTAGCCCTAAATAAAAAGCACTTTCTGAAATTTTCTTTTCATTTTCTAGTAGCCCTATGTGTTAGCTTTCCAACGCATCTTGTTTCACTTAAAAATCATTTTTTTAGCCCATGATATGATCAAATTACTATAGGTATGCCGAAAACTACCTTACAATGCACCACAGTCACTTCCTTTGAGCTTTTGGAACCTTTCTTGCAAGAACTTTGGAATGGTTCTATCCCAAAAGTTGTAGCTAACTCACTTACCTTTCCAAAAACAAAAGATTCACTTTTTTGGAGGTTCCTACATGGGGAGTAGTGATTTGTGCATTTGTACATTAACGTTCATATAAATTTCGCATACAATAGGCCCCAATAAAAAGCACTTTTTGAAATTTCAACTTTTTGAACATTTTGTATCCTTTTTCAGTAGTCCTGTGTGTTAGCTTTGCAATGCATCAAGTTTCACCTAAAAATCATTTTTGTAGCCCAAGTTATGACCCAAATACTAAAGGTATGCTGGAAAGTACCTCAAAATGCACCACTGTCACTTCCTTTGAGCTTTTGGCCACTTTCTTGCACGAAATTTGGAATGGTTCCAACACAAAAGTTGTAGCTAATTCACTTAGCTTTCTAAAAATATTCGAGTCAATTTGGGGAGATTCCTACAGTAGGAGTTGTGATCGTGCATTTATACATTAACGTTCGTATAAAGTTCACATCTAATTAGCCCCAAATAAAAAGCACTTTTTGAAATTTTCTTTTCATTTTCAAGTAGCCATATGTGTTAGCTTTCCAACGCATCTTGTTTCACTTAAAAATCATTTTTTTAACCCAAGCTATGATCAAAATACTATAGGTATGCTGAAAACTACCTTATAATGCACCACTGTCACTTCCTTTGAGCTTTTGGAACCTTTCTTGCAAGAACTGTGGAATGGTTATATCCCAAAAGTTGTAGCTAACTCACTTACCTTTCCAAAAACAAAAGATTCACTTTTTTGGAGGTTCCTACATGGGGAGTAGTGATTTGTGCATTTGTACATTAACGTTCATATAAATTTCGCATACAATAGGCCCCAATAAAAAACACTTTTTGAAATTTCAACTTTTTGAACATTTTGTATCATTTTCCAGTAGCCCTGTGTGTTAGCTTTGCAATGCATCAAGTTTCACCTAAAAATCATTTTTGTAGCCCAAGTTATGACCCAAATACTAAAGGTATGCTGGAAAGTACCTCAAAATGCACCACTGTCACTTCCTTTGAGCTTTTGGCCACTTTCTTGCACGAAATTTGGAATGGTTCCAACACAAAAGTTGTAGCTAATTCACTTAGCTTTCTAAAAATATTCGAGTCAATTTGGGGAGATTCCTACAGTAGGAGTTGTGATCGTGCATTTATACATTAACGTTCGTATAAAGTTCACATCTAATTAGCCCCAAATAAAAAGCACTTTTTGAAATTTTCTTTTCATTTTCTCGTAGCCCTATGTGTTAGCTTTCCAACGCATCTTGTTTCACTTAAAAATCATTTTTTTAGCCCATGATATGATCAAATTACTATAGGTATGCCGAAAACTACCTTACAATGCACCACAGTCACTTCCTTTGAGCTTTTGGAACCTTTCTTGCAAGAACTTTGGAATGGTTCTATCCCAAAAGTTGTAGCTAACTCACTTACCTTTCCAAAAACAAAAGATTCACTTTGTGGAGGTTCCTACATGGGGAGTAGTGATTTGTGCATTTGTACATTAACGTTCATATAAATTTCGCATACAATAGGCCCCAATAAAAAGCAATTTTTGAAATTTAAACTTTTTGAACATTTTGTATCCTTTTCTAATAGCCCTATGTGTTAGCTTTTCAATGCATCAAGTTTCACCTAAAAATCATTTTTGTAGCCCAAGTTATGACCCAAATACTAAAGGTATGCTGGAAAGTACCTCAAAATGCACCACTGTCACTTCCTTTGAGCTTTTGGCCACTTTCTTGCACGAAATTTGGAATGGTTCCAACACAAAAGTTGTAGCTAATTCACTTAGCTTTCTAAAAATATTCGAGTCACTTGGGGGATATTCCTACAGTAGGAGTTGTGATCGTGCATTTATACATTAACGTTTGTATAAAGTTCACATCTAATTAGCCCAAAATAAAAAGCACTTTCTGAAATTTTCTTTTCATTTTCTAGTAGCCCTATGTGTTAGCTTTCCAACGCATCTTGTTTCACTTAAAAATCATTTTTTTAGCCCATGATATGATCAAATTACTATAGGTATGCCGAAAACTACCTTACAATGCACCACAGTCACTTCCTTTGAGCTTTTGGAACCTTTCTTGCAAGAACTTTGGAATGGTTCTATCCCAAAAGTTGTAGCTAACTCACTTACCTTTCCAAAAACAAAAGATTCACTTTTTTGGAGGTTCCTACATGGGGAGTAGTGATTTGTGCATTTGTACATTAACGTTCATATAAATTTCGCATACAATAGGCCCCAATAAAAAGCACTTTTTGAAATTTCAACTTTTTGAACATTTTGTATCCTTTTTCAGTAGCCCTGTGTGTTAGCTTTGCAATGCATCAAGTTTCACCTAAAAATCATTTTTGTAGCCCAAGTTATGACCCAAATACTAAAGGTATGCTGGAAAGTACCTCAAAATGCACCACTGTCACTTCCTTTGAGCTTTTGGCCACTTTCTTGCACGAAATTTGGAATGGTTCCAACACAAAAGTTGTAGCTAATTCACTTAGCTTTCTAAAAATATTCGAGTCAATTTGGGGAGATTCCTACAGTAGGAGTTGTGATCGTGCATTTATACATTAACGTTCGTATAAAGTTCACATCTAATTAGCCCCAAATAAAAAGCACTTTTTGAAATTTTCTTGTCATTTTCAAGTAGCCATATGTGTTAGCTTTCCAACGCATCTTGTTTCACTTAAAAATCATTTTTTTAACCCAAGCTATGATCAAAATACTATAGGTATGCTGAAAACTACCTTATAATGCACCACTGTCACTTCCTTTGAGCTTTTGGAACCTTTCTTGCAAGAACTTTGGAATGGTTATATCCCAAAAGTTGTAGCTAACTCACTTACCTTTCCAAAAACAAAAGATTCACTTTTTTGGAGGTTCCTACATGGGGAGTAGTGATTTGTGCATTTGTACATTAACGTTCATATAAATTTCGCATACAATAGGCCCCAATAAAAAGCACTTTTTGAAATTTCAACTTTTTGAACATTTTGTATCCTTTTCCAGTAGCCCTGTGTGTTAGCTTTGCAATGCATCAAGTTTCACCTAAAAATCATTTTTGTAGCCCAAGTTATGACCCAAATACTAAAGGTATGCTGGAAAGTACCTCAAAATGCACCACTGTCACTTCCTTTGAGCTTTTGGCCACTTTCTTGCACGAAATTTGGAATGGTTCCAACACAAAAGTTGTAGCTAATTCACTTAGCTTTCTAAAAATATTCGATTCACTTGGGGGAGATTCCTAGAGTAGGAGTTGTGATCGTGCATTTATACATTAACGTTTGTATAAAGTTCACATCTAATTAGCCCAAAATAAAAAGCACTTTCTGAAATTTTCTTTTCATTTTCTAGTAGCCCTATGTGTTAGCTTTCCAACGCATCTTGTTTCACTTAAAAATCATTTTTTTAGCCTAAGATATGATCAAAATACTATAAGTATGCCGAAAACTACCTTACAATGCACCACAGTCACTTCCTTTGAGCTTTTGGAACCTTTCTTGCAAGAACATTGGAATACATCTATCAAAAAAGTTGTAGCTAACTCACTTACCTTTCCAAAAACAAAAGATTCACTTTGTGGAGGTTCCTACATGGGGAGTAGTGATTTGTGCATTTGTACATTAACGTTCATATAAATTTCGCATACAATAGGCCCCAATAAAAAGCAATTTTTGATATTTAAACTTTTTGAACATTTTGTATCCTTTTCCAATAGCCCTATGTGTTAGCTTTGCAATGCATCAAGTTTCACCTAAAAATCATTTTTGTAGCCCAAGTTATGACCCAAATACTAAAGGTATGCTGGAAAGTACCTCAAAATGCACCGCAGTCACTTCCTTTGAGCTTTTGGCCACATTCTTGCATGAAATTTGGAATGGTTTCAACAAAAAAGTTGTAGCTAATTTACTTAGCTTTCTAAAAATATTCGAGTCACTTCGGGGAGGTTCCTACAGTAGGAGTTGTGATCGTGCATTTATACATTAACGTTCGTATAAAGTTCACATCTAATTAGCCCCAAATAAAAAGCACTTTTTGAAACTTTCTTTTCATTTTCTAGTAGCCCTATGTGTTAGCTTTCCAACGCATCTTGTTTCACTTAAAAATCATTTTTTTAACCCAAGCTATGATCAAATTACTATAGGTATGCTGAAAACTACCTTATAATGCACCACAGTCACTTCCTTTGAGCTTTTGGAACCTTTCTTGCAAGAACTTTGGAATAGATCTATCACAAAAGTTGTAGCTAACTCAGTTACCTTTCCAAAAGCAAAAGATTCACTTTGTGGAGGTTCCTACATGGGGAGTAGTGATTTGTGCATTTGTACATTAATGTTCATATAAATTTCGCATACAATAGGCCCCAATAAAAAGCACTATTTGAAATTTCAACTTTTTGAACATTTTGTATCCTTTTCCAGTAGCCCTGTGTGTTAGCTTTGCAATGCATCAATTTTCACCTAAAAATCATTTTTGTAGCCCAAGTTATGACCCAAATACTAAAGGTATGCTGGAAAGTACCTCAAAATGCACCACTGTCACTTCCTTTGAGCTTTTGGCCACTTTCTTGCACGAAATTTGGAATGGTTCCAACACAAAAGTTGTAGCTAATTCACTTAGCTTTCTAAAAATATTCGAGTCACTTGGGGGATATTCCTACAGTAGGAGTTGTGATCGTGCATTTATACATTAACGTTTGTATAAAGTTCACATCTAATTAGCCCAAAATAAAAAGCACTTTCTGAAATTTTCTTTTCATTTTCTAGTAGCCCTATGTGTTAGCTTTCCAACGCATCTTGTTTCACTTAAAAATCATTTTTTTAGCCCATGATATGATCAAATTACTATAGGTATGCCGAAAACTACCTTACAATGCACCACAGTCACTTCCTTTGAGCTTTTGGAACCTTTCTTGCAAGAACTTTGGAATGGTTCTATCCCAAAAGTTGTAGCTAACTCACTTACCTTTCCAAAAACAAAAGATTCACTTTTTTGGAGGTTCCTACATGGGGAGTAGTGATTTGTGCATTTGTACATTAACGTTCATATAAATTTCGCATACAATAGGCCCCAATAAAAAGCACTTTTTGAAATTTCAACTTTTTGAACATTTTGTATCCTTTTTCAGTAGCCCTGTGTGTTAGCTTTGCAATGCATCAAGTTTCACCTAAAAATCATTTTTGTAGCCCAAGTTATGACCCAAATACTAAAGGTATGCTGGAAAGTACCTCAAAATGCACCACTGTCACTTCCTTTGAGCTTTTGGCCACTTTCTTGCACGAAATTTGGAATGGTTCCAACACAAAAGTTGTAGCTAATTCACTTAGCTTTCTAAAAATATTCGAGTCAATTTGGGGAGATTCCTACAGTAGGAGTTGTGATCGTGCATTTATACATTAACGTTCGTATAAAGTTCACATCTAATTAGCCCCAAATAAAAAGCACTTTTTGAAATTTTCTTGTCATTTTCAAGTAGCCATATGTGTTAGCTTTCCAACGCATCTTGTTTCACTTAAAAATCATTTTTTTAACCCAAGCTATGATCAAAATACTATAGGTATGCTGAAAACTACCTTATAATGCACCACTGTCACTTCCTTTGAGCTTTTGGAACCTTTCTTGCAAGAACTTTGGAATGGTTATATCCCAAAAGTTGTAGCTAACTCACTTACCTTTCCAAAAACAAAAGATTCACTTTTTTGGAGGTTCCTACATGGGGAGTAGTGATTTGTGCATTTGTACATTAACGTTCATATAAATTTCGCATACAATAGGCCCCAATAAAAAGCACTTTTTGAAATTTCAACTTTTTGAACATTTTGTATCCTTTTCCAGTAGCCCTGTGTGTTAGCTTTGCAATGCATCAAGTTTCACCTAAAAATCATTTTTGTAGCCCAAGTTATGACCCAAATACTAAAGGTATGCTGGAAAGTACCTCAAAATGCACCACTGTCACTTCCTTTGAGCTTTTGGCCACTTTCTTGCACGAAATTTGGAATGGTTCCAACACAAAAGTTGTAGCTAATTCACTTAGCTTTCTAAAAATATTCGATTCACTTGGGGGAGATTCCTAGAGTAGGAGTTGTGATCGTGCATTTATACATTAACGTTTGTATAAAGTTCACATCTAATTAGCCCAAAATAAAAAGCACTTTCTGAAATTTTCTTTTCATTTTCTAGTAGCCCTATGTGTTAGCTTTCCAACGCATCTTGTTTCACTTAAAAATCATTTTTTTAGCCTAAGATATGATCAAAATACTATAAGTATGCCGAAAACTACCTTACAATGCACCACAGTCACTTCCTTTGAGCTTTTGGAACCTTTCTTGCAAGAACATTGGAATACATCTATCAAAAAAGTTGTAGCTAACTCACTTACCTTTCCAAAAACAAAAGATTCACTTTGTGGAGGTTCCTACATGGGGAGTAGTGATTTGTGCATTTGTACATTAACGTTCATATAAATTTCGCATACAATAGGCCCCAATAAAAAGCAATTTTTGATATTTAAACTTTTTGAACATTTTGTATCCTTTTCCAATAGCCCTATGTGTTAGCTTTGCAATGCATCAAGTTTCACCTAAAAATCATTTTTGTAGCCCAAGTTATGACCCAAATACTAAAGGTATGCTGGAAAGTACCTCAAAATGCACCGCAGTCACTTCCTTTGAGCTTTTGGCCACATTCTTGCATGAAATTTGGAATGGTTTCAACAAAAAAGTTGTAGCTAATTTACTTAGCTTTCTAAAAATATTCGAGTCACTTCGGGGAGGTTCCTACAGTAGGAGTTGTGATCGTGCATTTATACATTAACGTTCGTATAAAGTTCACATCTAATTAGCCCCAAATAAAAAGCACTTTTTGAAACTTTCTTTTCATTTTCTAGTAGCCCTATGTGTTAGCTTTCCAACGCATCTTGTTTCACTTAAAAATCATTTTTTTAACCCAAGCTATGATCAAATTACTATAGGTATGCTGAAAACTACCTTATAATGCACCACAGTCACTTCCTTTGAGCTTTTGGAACCTTTCTTGCAAGAACTTTGGAATAGATCTATCACAAAAGTTGTAGCTAACTCAGTTACCTTTCCAAAAGCAAAAGATTCACTTTGTGGAGGTTCCTACATGGGGAGTAGTGATTTGTGCATTTGTACATTAATGTTCATATAAATTTCGCATACAATAGGCCCCAATAAAAAGCACTATTTGAAATTTCAACTTTTTGAACATTTTGTATCCTTTTCCAGTAGCCCTGTGTGTTAGCTTTGCAATGCATCAATTTTCACCTAAAAATCATTTTTGTAGCCCAAGTTATGACCCAAATACTAAAGGTATGCTGGAAAGTACCTCAAAATGCACCACTGTCACTTCCTTTGAGCTTTTGGCCACTTTCTTGCACGAAATTTGGAATGGTTCCAACACAAAAGTTGTAGCTAATTCACTTAGCTTTCTAAAAATATTCGAGTCACTTGGGGGAGATTCCTACAGTAGGAGTTGTGATCGTGCATTTATACATTAACGTTTGTATAAAGTTCACATCTAATTAGCCCAAAATAAAAAGCACTTTCTGAAATTTTCTTTTCATTTTCTAGTAGCCCTATGTGTTAGCTTTCCAACGCATCTTGTTTCACTTAAAAATCATTTTTTTAGCCTAATATATTATCAAAATACTATAAGTATGCCGAAAACTACCTTACAATGCACCACAGTCACTTCCTTTGAGCTTTTGGAACCTTTCTTGCAAGAACTTTGGAATACATCTATCACAAAAGTTGTAGCTAACTCACTTACCTTTCCAAAAATAAAAGATTCACTTTGTGGAGGTTCCTACATGGGGAGTAGTGATTTGTGCATTTGTACATTAACGTTCATATAAATTTCGCATACAATAGGCCCCAATAAAAAGCAATTTTTGAAATTTAAACTTTTTGAACATTTTGTATCCTTTTCCAATAGCCCTATGTATTAGCTTTGCAATGCATCAAGTTTCACCTAAAAATCATTTTTGTAGCCCAAGTTATGACCCAAATACTAAAGGTATGCTGGAAAGTACCTCAAAATGCACCGCAGTCACTTCCTTTGAGCTTTTGGCCACATTCTTGCATGAAATTTGGAATGGTTTCAACAAAAAAGTTGTAGCTAATTTACTTAGCTTTCTAAAAATATTCGAGTCACTTCGGGGAGGTTCCTACAGTAGGAGTTGTGATCGTGCATTTATACATTAACGTTCGTATAAAGTTCACATCTAATTAGCCCCAAATAAAAAGCACTTTTTGAAACTTTCTTTTCATTTTCTAGTAGCCCTATGTGTTAGCTTTCCAACGCATCTTGTTTCACTTAAAAATCATTTTTTTAACCCAAGCTATGATCAAATTACTATAGGTATGCTGAAAACTACCTTATAATGCACCACAGTCACTTCCTTTGAGCTTTTGGAACCTTTCTTGCAAGAACTTTGGAATAGATCTATCACAAAAGTTGTAGCTAACTCAGTTACCTTTCCAAAAGCAAAAGATTCACTTTGTGGAGGTTCCTACATGGGGAGTAGTGATTTGTGCATTTGTACATTAATGTTCATATAAATTTCGCATACAATAGGCCCCAATAAAAAGCACTATTTGTAATTTCAACTTTTTGAACATTTTGTATCCTTTTTCAGTAGCCCTGTGTGTTAGCTTTGCAATGCATCAATTTTCACCTAAAAATCATTTTTGTAGCCCAAGTTATGACCCAAATACTAAAGGTATGCTGGAAAGTACCTCAAAATGCACCACTGTCACTTCCTTTGAGCTTTTGGCCACTTTCTTGCACGAAATTTGGAATGGTTCCAACACAAAAGTTGTAGCTAATTCACTTAGCTTTCTAAAAATATTCGAGTCAATTTGGGGAGATTCCTACAGTAGGAGTTGTGATCGTGCATTTATACATTAACGTTCGTATAAAGTTCACATCTAATTAGCCCCAAATAAAAAGCACTTTTTGAAATTTTCTTTTCATTTTCAAGTAGCCATATGTGTTAGCTTTCCAACGCATCTTGTTTCACTTAAAAATCATTTTTTTAACCCAAGCTATGATCAAAATACTATAGGTATGCTGAAAACTACCTTATAATGCACCAATATCACTTCCTTTGAGCTTTTGGAACCTTTCTTGCAAGAACTTTGGAATGGTTCTATCACAAAAGTTGTAGCTAACTCACTTACCTTTCCAAAAACAAAAGATTCACTTTGTGGAGGTTCCTACATGGGGAGTAGTGATTTGAGCATTTGTACATTAACGTTCATATAAATTTCGCATACAATAGGCCCCAATAAAAAGCAATTTTTGAAATTTCAACTTTTTGAACATTTTGTATCCTTTTCCAATAGCCCTATGTGTTAGCTTTTCAATGCATCAAGTTTCACCTAAAAATCATTTTTGTAGCCCAAGTTATGACCTAAATACTAAAGGTATGCTGGAAGGTACCTCAAAATGCACCACTGTCACTTCCTTTGAGCTCTTGGCCACTTTCTTGCACAAAATTTGGAATGGTTCCAACACAAAAGTTGTAGCTAATTCACTTAGCTTTCCAAAAATATTCGAGTCACTTGGGGGAGATTCCTATAGTAGGAGTTGTGATCGTGCATTTATACATTAACGTTGGTATAAAGTTCACATCTAATTAGCCCAAAATAAAAAGCACTTTCTGAAATTTTCTTTTCATTTTCTAGTAGCCCTATGTGTTAGCTTTCCAACGCATCTTGTTTCACTTAAAAATCATTTTTTTAGCCTAAGATATGATCAAAATACTATAAGTATGCCGAAAACTACCTTACAATGCACCACAGTCACTTCCTTTGAGCTTTTGGAACCTTTCTTGCAAGAACTTCGGAATACATCTATCACAAAAGTTGTAGCTAACTCACTTACCTTTCCAAAAACAAAAGATTCACTTTTTTGGAGGTTCCTACATGGGGAGTAGTGATTTGTGCATTTGTACATTAACGTTCATATAAATTTCGCATACAATAGGCCCCAATAAAAAGCACTTTTTGAAATTTCAACTTTTTGAACATTTTGTATCCTTTTTCAGTAGCCCTGTGTGTTAGCTTTGCAATGCATCAAGTTTCACCTAAAAATCATTTTTGTAGCCCAAGTTATGACCCAAATACTAAAGGTATGCTGGAAAGTACCTCAAAATGCACCACTGTCACTTCCTTTGAGCTTTTGGCCACTTTCTTGCACGAAATTTGGAATGGTTCCAACACAAAAGTTGTAGCTAATTCACTTAGCTTTCTAAAAATATTCGAGTCAATTTGGGGAGATTCCTACAGTAGGAGTTGTGATCGTGCATTTATACATTAACGTTCGTATAAAGTTCACATCTAATTAGCCCCAAATAAAAAGCACTTTTTGAAATTTTCTTTTCATTTTCAAGTAGCCATATGTGTTAGCTTTCCAACGCATCTTGTTTCACTTAAAAATCATTTTTTTAACCCAAGCTATGATCAAAATACTATAGGTATGCTGAAAACTACCTTATAATGCACCACTGTCACTTCCTTTGAGCTTTTGGAACCTTTCTTGCAAGAACTGTGGAATGGTTATATCCCAAAAGTTGTAGCTAACTCACTTACCTTTCCAAAAACAAAAGATTCAATTTTTTGGAGGTTCCTACATGGGGAGTAGTGATTTGTGCATTTGTACATTAACGTTCATATAAATTTCGCATACAATAGGCCCCAATAAAAAACACTTTTTGAAATTTCAACTTTTTGAACATTTTGTATCATTTTCCAGTAGCCCTGTGTGTTAGCTTTGCAATGCATCAAGTTTCACCTAAAAATCATTTTTGTAGCCCAAGTTATGACCCAAATACTAAAGGTATGCTGGAAAGTACCTCAAAATGCACCACTGTCACTTCCTTTGAGCTTTTGGCCACTTTCTTGCACGAAATTTGGAATGGTTCCAACACAAAAGTTGTAGCTAATTCACTTAGCTTTCTAAAAATATTCGAGTCAATTTGGGGAGATTCCTACAGTAGGAGTTGTGATCGTGCATTTATACATTAACGTTCGTATAAAGTTCACATCTAATTAGCCCCAAATAAAAAGCACTTTTTGAAATTTTCTTTTCATTTTCTCGTAGCCCTATGTGTTAGCTTTCCAACGCATCTTGTTTCACTTAAAAATCATTTTTTTAGCCCATGATATGATCAAATTACTATAGGTATGCCGAAAACTACCTTACAATGCACCACAGTCACTTCCTTTGAGCTTTTGGAACCTTTCTTGCAAGAACTTTGGAATGGTTCTATCCCAAAAGTTGTAGCTAACTCACTTACCTTTCCAAAAACAAAAGATTCACTTTGTGGAGGTTCCTACATGGGGAGTAGTGATTTGTGCATTTGTACATTAACGTTCATATAAATTTCGCATACAATAGGCCCCAATAAAAAGCAATTTTTGAAATTTAAACTTTTTGATCATTTTGTATCCTTTTCCAATAGCCCTATGTGTTAGCTTTTCAATGCATCAAGTTTCACCTAAAAATCATTTTTGTAGCCCAAGTTATGACCCAAATACTAAAGGTATGCTGGAAAGTACCTCAAAATGCACCACTGTCACTTCCTTTGAGCTTTTGGCCACTTTCTTGCACGAAATTTGGAATTGTTCCAACACAAAAGTTGTAGCTAATTCACTTAGCTTTCTAAAAATATTCGAGTCATTTGGGGGAGATTCCTACAGTAGGAGTTGTGATCGTTCATTTATACATTAACGTTTGTATAAAGTTCACATCTAATTAGCCCAAAATAAAAAGCACTTTCTGAAATTTTCTTTTCATTTTCTAGTAGCCCTATGTGTTAGCTTTCCAACGCATCTTGTTTCACTTAAAAATCATTTTTTTAGCCCATGATATGATCAAATTACTATAGGTATGCCGAAAACTACCTTACAATGCACCACAGTCACTTCCTTTGAGCTTTTGGAACCTTTCTTGCAAGAACTTTGGAATGGTTCTATCCCAAAAGTTGTAGCTAACTCACTTACCTTTCCAAAAACAAAAGATTCACTTTTTTGGAGGTTCCTACATGGGGAGTAGTGATTTGTGCATTTGTACATTAACGTTCATATAAATTTCGCATACAATAGGCCCCAATAAAAAGCACTTTTTGAAATTTCAACTTTTTTAACATTTTGTATCCTTTTTCAGTAGCCCTGTGTGTTAGCTTTGCAATGCATCAAGTTTCACCTAAAAATCATTTTTGTAGCCCAAGTTATGACCCAAATACTAAAGGTATGCTGGAAAGTACCTCAAAATGCACCACTGTCACTTCCTTTGAGCTTTTGGCCACTTTCTTGCACGAAATTTGGAATGGTTCCAACACAAAAGTTGTAGCTAATTCATTTAGCTTTCTAAAAATATTCGAGTCAATTTGGGGAGATTCCTACAGTAGGAGTTGTGATCGTGCATTTATACATTAACGTTCGTATAAAGTTCACATCTAATTAGCCCTAAATAAAAAGCACTTTTTGAAATTTTCTTTTCATTTTCAAGTAGCCATATGTGTTAGCTTTCCAACGCATCTTGTTTCACTTAAAAATCATTTTTTTAACCCAAGCTATGATCAAAATACTATAGGTATGCTGAAAACTACCTTATAATGCACCACTGTCACTTCCTTTGAGCTTTTGGAACCTTTCTTGCAAGAACTTTGGAATGGTTATATCCCAAAAGTTGTAGCTAACTCACTTACCTTTCCAAAAACAAAAGATTCACTTTTTTGGAGGTTCCTACATGGGGAGTAGTGATTTGTGCATTTGTACATTAACGTTCATATAAATTTCGCATACAATAGGCCCCAATAAAAAGCACTTTTTGAAATTTCAACTTTTTGAACATTTTGTATCCTTTTCCAGTAGCCCTGTGTGTTAGCTTTGCAATGCATCAAGTTTCACCTAAAAATCATTTTTGTAGCCCAAGTTATGACCCAAATACTAAAGGTATGCTGGAAAGTACCTCAAAATGCACCACTGTCACTTCCTTTGAGCTTTTGGCCACTTTCTTGCACGAAATTTGGAATGGTTCCAACACAAAAGTTGTAGCTAATTCACTTAGCTTTCTAAAAATATTCGAGTCACTTGGGGGAGATTCCTACAGTAGGAGTTGTGATCGTGCATTTATACATTAACGTTCGTATAAAGTTCACATCTAATTAGCCCCAAATAAAAAGCACTTTTTGAAATTTTCTTTTCATTTTCAAGTAGCCATATGTGTTAGCTTTCCAACGCATCTTGTTTCACTTAAAAATCATTTTTTTAACCCAAGCTATGATCAAAATACTATAGGTATGCTGAAAACTACCTTATAATGCACCACTGTCACTTCCTTTGAGCTTTTGGAACCTTTCTTGCAAGAACTGTGGAATGGTTATATCCCAAAAGTTGTAGCTAACTCACTTACCTTTCCAAAAACAAAAGATTCACTTTTTTGGAGGTTCCTACATGGGGAGTAGTGATTTGTGCATTTGTACATTAACGTTCATATAAATTTCGCATACAATAGGCCCCAATAAAAAACACTTTTTGAAATTTCAACTTTTTGAACATTTTGTATCATTTTCCAGTAGCCCTGTGTGTTAGCTTTGCAATGCATCAAGTTTCACCTAAAAATCATTTTTGTAGCCCAAGTTATGACCCAAATACTAAAGGTATGCTGGAAAGTACCTCAAAATGCACCACTGTCACTTCCTTTGAGCTTTTGGCCACTTTCTTGCACGAAATTTGGAATGGTTCCAACACAAAAGTTGTAGCTAATTCACTTAGCTTTCTAAAAATATTCGAGTCAATTTGGGGAGATTCCTACAGTAGGAGTTGTGATCGTGCATTTATACATTAACGTTCGTATAAAGTTCACATCTAATTAGCCCCAAATAAAAAGCACTTTTTGAAATTTTCTTTTCATTTTCTCGTAGCCCTATGTGTTAGCTTTCCAACGCATCTTGTTTCACTTAAAAATCATTTTTTTAGCCCATGATATGATCAAATTACTATAGGTATGCCGAAAACTACCTTACAATGCACCACAGTCACTTCCTTTGAGCTTTTGGAACCTTTCTTGCAAGAACATTGGAATGGTTCTATCCCAAAAGTTGTAGCTAACTCACTTACCTTTCCAAAAACAAAAGATTCACTTTGTGGAGGTTCCTACATGGGGAGTAGTGATTTGTGCATTTGTACATTAACGTTCATATAAATTTCGCATACAATAGGCCCCAATAAAAAGCAATTTTTGAAATTTAAACTTTTTGAACATTTTGTATCCTTTTCCAATAGCCCTATGTGTTAGCTTTTCAATGCATCAAGTTTCACCTAAAAATCATTTTTGTAGCCCAAGTTATGACCCAAATACTAAAGGTATGCTGGAAAGTACCTCAAAATGCACCACTGTCACTTCCTTTGAGCTTTTGGCCACTTTCTTGCACGAAATTTGGAATGGTTCCAACACAAAAGTTGTAGCTAATTCACTTAGCTTTCTAAAAATATTCGAGTCACTTGGGGGAGATTCCTACAGTAGGAGTTGTGATCGTGCATTTATACATTAACGTTTGTATAAAGTTCACATCTAATTAGCCCAAAATAAAAAGCACTTTCTGAAATTTTCTTTTCATTTTCTAGTAGCCCTATGTGTTAGCTTTCCAACGCATCTTGTTTCACTTAAAAATCATTTTTTTAGCCCATGATATGATCAAATTACTATAGGTATGCCGAAAACTACCTTACAATGCACCACAGTCACTTCCTTTGAGCTTTTGGAACATTTCTTGCAAGAACTTTGGAATACATCTATCACAAAAGTTGTAGCTAACTCACTTACCTTTCCAAAAACAAAAGATTCACTTTGTGGAGGTTCCTACATGGGGAGTAGTGATTTGTGCATTTGTACATTAACGTTCATATAAATTTCGCATACAATAGGCCCCAATAAAAAGCAATTTTTGAAATTTAAACTTTTTGAACATTTTGTATCCTTTTCCAATAGCCCTATGTGTTAGCTTTGCAATGCATCAAGTTTCACCTAAAAATCATTTTTGTAGCCCAAGTATGACCCAAATACTAAAGGTATGCTGGAAAGTACCTCAAAATGCACCGCAGTCACTTCCTTTGAGCTTTTGGCCACATTCTTGCATGAAATTTGGAATGGTTTCAACAAAAAAGTTGTAGCTAATTTACTTAGCTTTCTAAAAATATTCGAGTCACTTCGGGGAGGTTCCTACAGTAGGAGTTGTGATCGTGCATTTATACATTAACGTTCGTATAAAGTTCACATCTAATTAGCCCCAAATAAAAAGCACTTTTTGAAACTTTCTTTTCATTTTCTAGTAGCCCTATGTGTTAGCTTTCCAACGCATCTTGTTTCACTTAAAAATCATTTTTTTAACCCAAGCTATGATCAAATTACTATAGGTATGCTGAAAACTACCTTATAATGCACCACAGTCACTTCCTTTGAGCTTTTGGAACCTTTCTTGCAAGAACTTTGGAATAGATCTATCACAAAAGTTGTAGCTAACTCAGTTACCTTTCCAAAAGCAAAAGATTCACTTTGTGGAGGTTCCTACATGGGGAGTAGTGATTTGTGCATTTGTACATTAATGTTCATATAAATTTCGCATACAATAGGCCCCAATAAAAAGCACTATTTGAAATTTCAACTTTTTGAACATTTTGTATCCTTTTCCAGTAGCCCTGTGTGTTAGCTTTGCAATGCATCAATTTTCACCTAAAAATCATTTTTGTAGCCCAAGTTATGACCCAAATACTAAAGGTATGCTGGAAAGTACCTCAAAATGCACCACTGTCACTTCCTTTGAGCTTTTGGCCACTTTCTTGCACGAAATTTGGAATGGTTCCAACACAAAAGTTGTAGCTAATTCACTTAGCTTTCTAAAAATATTCGAGTCACTTGGGGGAGATTCCTACAGTAGGAGTTGTGATCGTGCATTTATACATTAACGTTTGTATAAAGTTCACATCTAATTAGCCCAAAATAAAAAGCACTTTCTGAAATTTTCTTTTCATTTTCTAGTAGCCCTATGTGTTAGCTTTCCAACGCATCTTGTTTCACTTAAAAATCATTTTTTTAGCCTAAGATATGATCAAAATACTATAAGTATGCCGAAAAATACCTTACAATGCACCACAGTCACTTCCTTTGAGCTTTTGGAACCTTTCTTGCAAGAACTTTGGAATACATCTATCACAAAAGTTGTAGCTAACTCACTTACCTTTCCAAAAACAAAAGATTCACTTTGTGGAGGTTCCTACATGGGGAGTAGTGATTTGTGCATTTGTACATTAACGTTCATATAAATTTCGCATACAATAGGCCCCAATAAAAAGCAATTTTTGAAATTTAAACTTTTTGAACATTTTGTATCCTTTTCCAATAGCCCTATGTGTTAGCTTTGCAATGCATCAAGTTTCACCTAAAAATCATTTTTGTAGCCCAAGTTATGACCCAAATACTAAAGGTATGCTGGAAAGTACCTCAAAATGCACCGCAGTCACTTCCTTTGAGCTTTTGGCCACATTCTTGCATGAAATTTGGAATGGTTTCAACAACAAAGTTGTAGCTAATTTACTTAGCTTTCTAAAAATATTCGAGTCACTTTGGGGAGGTTCCTACAGTAGGAGTTGTGATCGTGCATTTATACATTAACGTTCGTATAAAGTTCACATCTAATTAGCCCCAAATAAAAAGCACTTTTTGAAACTTTCTTTTCATTTTCTAGTAGCCCTATGTGTTAGCTTTCCAACGCATCTTGTTTCACTTAAAAATCATTTTTTTAACCCAAGCTATGATCAAATTACTATAGGTATGCTGAAAACTACCTTATAATGCACCACAGTCACTTCCTTTGAGCTTTTGGAACCTTTCTTGCAAGAACTTTGGAATAGATCTATCACAAAAGTTGTAGCTAACTCAGTTACCTTTCCAAAAGCAAAAGATTCACTTTGTGGAGGTTCCTACATGGGGAGTAGTGATTTGTGCATTTGTACATTAATGTTCATATAAATTTCGCATACAATAGGCCCCAATAAAAAGCACTATTTGAAATTTCAACTTTTTGAACATTTTGTATCCTTTTCCAGTAGCCCTGTGTGTTAGCTTTGCAATGCATCAATTTTCACCTAAAAATCATTTTTGTAGCCCAAGTTATGACCCAAATACTAAAGGTATGCTGGAAAGTACCTCAAAATGCACCACTGTCACTTCCTTTGAGCTTTTGGCCACTTTCTTGCACGAAATTTGGAATGGTTCCAACACAAAAGTTGTAGCTAATTCACTTAGCTTTCTAAAAATATTCGAGTCAATTTGGGGAGATTCCTACAGTAGGAGTTGTGATCGTGCATTTATACATTAACGTTCGTATAAAGTTCACATCTAATTAGCCCTAAATAAAAAGCACTTTTTGAAATTTTCTTTTCATTTTCAAGTAGCCATATGTGTTAGCTTTCCAACGCATCTTGTTTCACTTAAAAATCATTTTTTTAACCCAAGCTATGATCAAAATACTATAGGTATGCTGAAAACTACCTTATAATGCACCAATATCACTTCCTTTGAGCTTTTGGAACCTTTCTTGCAAGAACTTTGGAATGGTTCTATCACAAAAGTTGTAGCTAACTCACTTACCTTTCCAAAAACAAAAGATTCACTTTGTGGAGGTTCCTACATGGGGAGTAGTGATTTGAGCATTTGTACATTAACGTTCATATAAATTTCGCATACAATAGGCCCCAATAAAAAGCAATTTTTTGAAATTTCAACTTTTTGAACATTTTGTATCCTTTTCCAATAGCCCTATGTGTTAGCTTTTCAATGCATCAAGTTTCACCTAAAAATCATTTTTGTAGCCCAAGTTATGACCCAAATACTAAAGGTATGCTGGAAGGTACCTCAAAATGCACCACTGTCACTTCCTTTGAGCTCTTGGCCACTTTCTTGCACGAAATTTGGAATGGTTCCAACACAAAAGTTGTAGCTAATTCACTTAGCTTTCTAAAAATATTCGAGTCACTTGGGGGAGATTCTTACAGTAGGAGTTGTGATCGTGCATTTATACATTAACGTTGGTATAAAGTTCACATCTAATTAGCCCAAAATAAAAAGCACTTTCTGAAATTTTCTTTTCATTTTCTAGTAGCCCTATGTGTTAGCTTTCCAACGCATCTTGTTTCACTTAAAAATCATTTTTTTAGCCCAAGATATGATCAAATTACTATAGGTATGCCGAAAACTACCTTACAATGCACCACAGTCACTTCCTTTGAGCTTTTGGAACCTTTCTTGCAAGAACTTTGGAATAGATCTATCACAAAAGTTGTAGCTAACTCAGTTACCTTTCCAAAAACAAAAGATTCACTTTGTGGAGGTTCCTACATGGGGAGTAGTGATTTGTGCATTTGTACATTAACGTTCATATAAATTTCGCATACAATAGGCCCCAATAAAAAGCACTATTTGAAATTTACACTTTTTGAACATTTTGTATCCTTTTCCAGTAGCCCTGTGTGTTAGCTTTGCAATGCATCAAGTTTCACCTAAAAATCATTTTTGTAGCCCAAGTTATGACCCAAATACTAAAGATATGCTGGAAAGTACCTCAAAATGCACCACTGTCACTTCCTTTGAGCTTTTGGCCACTTTCTTGCACGAAATTTGGAATGGTTCCAACACAAAAGTTGTAGCTAATTCACTTAGCTTTCTAAAAATATTCGAGTCAATTTGGGGAGATTCCTACAGTAGGAGTTGTGATCGTGCATTTATACATTAACGTTTGTATAAAGTTCACATCTAATTAGCCCCAAATAAAAAGCATTTTTTGAAATTTTCTTTTCATTTTCTAGTAGCCCTATGTGTTAGCTTTCCAACACATCTTGTTTCACTTAAAAATCATTTTTTTAGCCCATGATATGATCAAATTACTATAGGTATGCCGAAAACTACCTTACAATGCACCACAGTCACTTCCTTTGAGCTTTTGGAACATTTCTTGCAAGAACTTTGGAATACATCTATCACAAAAGTTGTAGTTAACTCACTTACCTTTCCAAAAACAAAAGATTCACTTTGTGGAGGTTCCTACATGGGGAGTAGTGATTTGTGCATTTGTACATTAACGTTCATATAAATTTCGCATACAATAGGCCCCAATAAAAAGCAATTTTTGAAATTTAAACTTTTTGAACATTTTGTATCCTTTTCCAATAGCCCTATGTGTTAGCTTTTCAATGCATCAAGTTTCACCTAAAAATCATTTTTGTAGCCCAAGTTATGACCCAAATACTAAAGGTATGCTGGAAAGTACCTCAAAATGCACCACTGTCACTTCCTTTGAGCTTTTAGCCACTTTCTTGCACGAAATTTGGAATGGTTCCAACACAAAAGTTGTAGCTAATTCACTTAGCTTTCTAAAAATATTCGAGTCACTTGGGGGAGATTCCTACAGTAGGAGTTGTGATCGTGCATTTATACATTAACGTTTGTATAAAGTTCACATCTAATTAGCCCAAAATAAAAAGCACTTTCTGAAATTTTCTTTTCATTTTCTAGTAGCCCTATGAGTTAGCTTTCCAACGCATCTTGTTTCACTTAAAAATCATTTTTTTAGCCTAAGATATGATCAAAATACTATAGGTATGCCAAAAACTACCTTACAATGCACCACAGTCACTTCCTTTGAGCTTTTGGAACCTTTCTTGCAAGAACTTTGGAATGGTTCTATCCCAAAAGTTGTAGCTAACTCACTTACCTTTCCAAAAACAAAAGATTCACTTTGTGGAGGTTCCTACATGGGGAGTAGTGATTTGTGCATTTGTACATTAACGCTCATATAAATTTCGCATACAATAGGCCCAATAAAAAGTAATTTTTGTCATTTAATCTTTTTGAACATTTTGTATCCCTTTAAAGTAGCCCTGTGTGTTAGCTTTGCAATGCATCAAGTTTCACCTAAAAATCATTTTTGTAGCCCAAGTTATGACCAAAATACTAAAGGTATGCTGGAAAGTACCTCAAAATGCACCACAGTCACTTTCTTTGAGCTTTTGGCCACTTTCTTGCAAGAAATTTGGAATGGTTTCAACAAAAAAGTTGTAGCTAATTTACTTAGCTTTCTAAAAATATTCGAGTCACTTCGGGGAGGTTCCTACAGTAGGAGTTGTGATCGTGCATTTATACATTAACGTTCGTATAAAGTTCACATCTAATTAGCCCCAAATAAAAAGCACTTTTTGAAACTTTCTTTTCATTTTCTAGTAGCCCTATGTGTTAGCTTTCCAACGCATCTTGTTTCACTTAAAAATCATTTTTTTAACCCAAGCTATGATCAAAATACTATAGGTATGTTGAAAACTACCTTATAATGCACCACTGTCACTTCCTTTGAGCTTTTGGAACCTTTCTTGCAAGAACTTTGGAATGGTTCTATCCCAAAAGTTGTAGCTAACTCACTTACCTTTCCAAAAACAAAAGATTCACTTTTTTGGAGGTTCCTACATGGGGAGTAGTGATTTGTGCATTTGTACATTAACGTTCATATAAATTTCGCATACAATAGGCCCCAATAAAAAGCACTTTTTGAAATTTCAACTTTTTGAACATTTTGTATCCTTTTCCAGTAGCCCTGTGTGTTAGCTTTGCAATGCATCAAGTTTCACCTAAAAATCATTTTTTTAGCCCAAGTTATGACCCAAATACTAAAGGTATGCTGGAAAGTACCTCAAAATGCACCACTGTCACTTCCTTTGAGCTTTTGGCCACTTTCTTGCACGAAATTTGGAATGGTTCCAACACAAAAGTTGTAGCTAATTCACTTAGCTTTCTAAAAATATTCGAGTCAATTTGGGGAGATTCCTACAGTAGGAGTTGTGATCGTGCATTTATACATTAACGTTTGTATAAAGTTCACATCTAATTAGCCACAAATAAAAAGCACTTTTTGAAATTTTCTTTTCATTTTTTAGTAGCCCTATGTGTTAACTTTCCAACGCATCTTGTTTCACTTAAAAATCATTTTTTTAGCCCAAGATATGATCAAATTACTATAGGTATGCCGAAAACTACCTTACAATGCACCACAGTCACTTCCTTTGAGCTTTTGGAACCTTTCTTGCAAGAACTTTGGAATAGATCTATCACAAAAGTTGTAGCTAACTCACTTACCTTTCCAAAAACAAAAGATTCACTTTGTGGAGGTTCCTACATGGGGAGTAGTAATTTGTGCATTTGTACATTAACGCTCATATAAATTTCGCATACAATAGGCCCAATAAAAAGTACTTTTTGTCATTTAAACTTTTTGAACATTTTGTATCCTTTTCCAGTAGCCCTATGTGTTAGCTTTGCAATGCATCAAGTTTCACCTAAAAATCATTTTTGTAGCCCAAGTTATGACCAAATACTAAAGGTATGCTGGAAAGTACCTCAAAATGCACCACACTCACTTTCTTTGAGCTTTTGGCCACTTTCTTGCGAGAAATTTGGAATGGTTTCAACAAAAAAGTTGTAGCTAATTTACTTAGCTTTCTAAAAATATTCGAGTCACTTTGGGGAGGTTCCTACAGTAGGAGTTGTGATCGTGCATTTATACATTAACGTTCGTATAAAGTTCACATCTAATTAGCCCCAAATAAAAATCACTTTCTGAAACTTTCTTTTCATTTTCTAGTAGCCCTATGTGTTAGCTTTCCAACGCATCTTGTTTCACTTAAAAATCATTTTTTTAACCCAAGCTATGATCAAAATACTATAGGTATGCTGAAAACTACCTTATAATGCACCACTGTCACTTCCTTTGAGCTTTTGGAACCTTTCTTGCAAGAACTTTGGAATGGTTCTATCCCAAAAGTTGTAGCTAACTCACTTACCTTTCCAAAAACAAAAGATTCACTTTGTGGAGGTTCCTACATGGGGAGTAGTGATTTGTGCATTTGTACATTAACGTTCATATAAATTTCGCATACAATAGGCCCCAATAAAAAGCACTTTTTGAAATTTCAACTTTTTGAACATTTTGTATCCTTTTCCAGTAGCCCTGTGTGTTAGCTTTGCAATGCATTAAGTTTCACCTAAAAATCATTTTTGTAGCCCAAGTTATGACCAAAATACTAAAGGTATGCTGGAAAGTACCTCAAAATGCACCACAGTCACTTCCTTTGAGCTTTTGGCCACTTTCTTGCACGAAATTTGGAATGGTTTCGAAACAAAAGTTGTAGCTAATTCACTTATCTTTCTAAAAATATTCGAGTCACTTTGGGGAGGTTCCTACAGTAGGAATTGTGATCGTGCATTTATACATTAACGTTCGTATAAAGTTCACATCTAATTAGCCCCAAATAAAAAGCACTTTTTGAAACTTTCTTTTCATTTTCTAGTAGCCCTATGTGTTAGCTTTCCAACACATCTTGTTTCACTTAAAAATCATTTTTTTAGCCCAAGATATGATCAAAATACTATAGGTATGCCGAAAACTACCTTACAATGCACCACTATCACTTCCTTTGAGCTTTTGGAACCTTTCTTGCAAGAACTTTGGAATGGTTCTATCACAAAAGCTGTAGCTAACTCACTTACCTTTCCAAAAACACATGATTCACTTTGTGGAGGTTCCTACATGGGGAGTAGTGATTTGTGCATTTGTGCATTAACGTTCATATAAATTTCGCATACAATAGGCCCCAATAAAAAGCACCTTTTGAAATTTCAACTTTTTGAAAATTTTGTATCTTTTTCAAGTAGCTCTGTGTGTTAGCTTTGCAATGCATCAAGTTTCACCTAATAATCATTTTTGTAGCCCAAGTTATGACCAAAATACTAAAGGTATGCTGGAAAGTACCTCAAAATGCACCACAGTCACTTCCTTTGAGCTTTTCGTCACTTTCTTGCACGAAATTTGGAATGGTTCCCACACAAAAGTTGTAGCTAATTCACTTAGCTTTTTAAAAATATTCGAGTCACTTCGGGGAGGTTCGTACAGTAGGAGTTGTGATCGTGCATTTATACATTAACGTTCGTATATAGTTCACATCTAATTAGCCCCAAATAAAAAGCACTTTTTGAAACTTTCTTTTCATTTTCAAGTAGCCCTATGTGTTAGCTTTCCAACGCATTTTGTTTCACTTAAAAATCATTTTTTTAGCCCAAGATATGATCAAATTACTATAGGTATGCCGAAAACTACCTTACAATGCACCACAGTCACTTCCTTTGAGCTTTTGGAACCTTTCTTGCAAGAACTTTGGAATAGATCTATCACAAAAGTTGTAGCTAACTCACTTTCCTTTCCAAAAACAAAAGATTCACTTTGTGGAGGTTCCTACATGGGGAGTAGTGATTTGTGCATTTGTACATTAACGTTCATATAAATTTCGCATACAATAGGCCCCAATAAAAAGCAATTTTTGAAATTTAAACTTTTTGAACATTTTGTATCCTTTTCCAGTAGCCCTGTGTGTTAGCTTTGCAATGCATCAAGTTTCACCTAAAAATCATTTTTTTAGCCCAAGTTATGACCCAAATACTAAAGGTATGCTGGAAAGTACCTCAAAATGCACCACTGTCACTTCCTTTGAGCTTTTGGCCACTTTCTTGCACGAAATTTGGAATGGTTCCAACACAAAAGTTGTAGCTAATTCACTTAGCTTTCTAAAAATATTCGAGTCAATTTGGGGAGATTCCTACAGTAGGAGTTGTGATCGTGCATTTATACATTAACGTTTGTATAAAGTTCACATCTAATTAGCCACAAATAAAAAGCACTTTTTGAAATTTTCTTTTCATTTTTTAGTAGCCCTATGTGTTAACTTTCCAACGCATCTTGTTTCACTTAAAAATCATTTTTTTAGCCCAAGATATGATCAAATTACTATAGGTATGCCGAAAACTACCTTACAATGCACCACAGTCACTTCCTTTGAGCTTTTGGAACCTTTCTTGCAAGAACTTTGGAATAGATCTATCACAAAAGTTGTAGCTAACTCACTTACCTTTCCAAAAACAAAAGATTCACTTTGTGGAGGTTCCTACATGGGGAGTAGTGATTTGTGCATTTGTACATTAACGTTCATATAAATTTCGCATAAAATAGGCCCCAATAAAAAGCAATTTTTGAAATTTAAACTTTTTGAACATTTTGTATCCTTTTCCAGTAGCCCTGTGTGTTAGCTTTGCAATGCATCAAGTTTCACCTAAAAATCATTTTTGTAGCCCAAGTTATGACCCAAATACTAAAGGTATGCTGGAAAGTACCTCAAAATGCACCACTGTCACTTCCTTTGAGCTTTTGGCCACTTTCTTGCACGAAATTTGGAATGGTTCCAACACAAAAGTTGTAGCTAATTCACTTAGATTTCTAAAAATATTCGAGTCAATTTGGGGAGATTCCTACAGTAGGAGTTGTGATCGTGCATTTATACATTAACGTTTGTATAAAGTTCACATCTAATTAGCCCCAAATAAAAAGCACTTTTTGAAATTTTCTTTTCATTTTCTAGTAGCCCTATGTGTTAGCTTTCCAACGCATCTTGTTTCACTTAAAAATCATTTTTTTAGCCCATGATATGATCAAATTACTATAGGTATGCCGAAAACTACCTTACAATGCACCACAGTCACTTCCTTTGAGCTTTTGGAACATTTCTTGCAAGAACTTTGGAATACATCTATCACAAAAGTTGTAGCTAACTCACTTACCTTTCCAAAAACAAAAGATTCACTTTGTGGAGGTTCCTACATGGGGAGTAGTGATTTGTGCATTTGTACATTAACGTTCATATAAATTTCGCATACAATAGGCCCCAATAAAAAGCAATTTTTGAAATTTAAACTTTTTGAACATTTTGTATCCTTTTCCAATAGCCCTATGTGTTAGCTTTTCAATGCATCAAGTTTCACCTAAAAATCATTTTTGTAGCCCAAGTTATGACCCAAATACTAAAGGTATGCTGGAAAGTACCTCAAAATGCACCACTGTCACTTCCTTTGAGCTTTTGGCCACTTTCTTGCACGAAATTTGGAATGGTTCCAACACAAAAGTTGTAGCTAATTCACTTAGCTTTCTAAAAATATTCGAGTCACTTGAGGGAGATTCCTACAGTAGGAGTTGTGATCGTGCATTTATACATTAACGTTTGTATAAAGTTCACATCTAATTAGCCCAAAATAAAAAGCACTTTCTGAAATTTTCTTTTCATTTTCTAGTAGCCCTATGTGTTAGCTTTCCAACGCATCTTGTTTCACTTAAAAATCATTTTTTTAGCCTAAGATATGATCAAAATACTATAGGTATGCCAAAAACTACCTTATAATGCACCACAGTCACTTCCTTTGAGCTTTTGGAACCTTTCTTGCAAGAACTTTGGAATGGTTCTATCCCAAAAGTTGTAGCTAACTCACTTACCATTCCAAAAACAAAAGATTCACTTTGTGGAGGTTCCTACATGGGGAGTAGTAATTTGTGCATTTGTACATTAACGCTCATATAAATTTCGCATACAATAGGCCCAATAAAAAGTACTTTTTGTCATTTAAACTTTTTGAACATTTTGTATCCTTTTCCAGTAGCCCTATGTGTTAGCTTTGCAATGCATCAAGTTTCACCTAAAAATCATTTTTGTAGCCCAAGTTATGACCAAATACTAAAGGTATGCTGGAAAGTACCTCAAAATGCACCACACTCACTTTCTTTGAGCTTTTGGCCACTTTCTTGCGAGAAATTTGGAATGGTTTCAACAAAAAAGTTGTAGCTAATTTACTTAGCTTTCTAAAAATATTCGAGTCACTTCGGGGAGGTTCCTACAGTAGGAGTTGTGATCGTGCATTTATACATTAACGTTCGTATAAAGTTCACATCTAATTAGCCCCAAATAAAAATCACTTTCTGAAACTTTCTTTTAATTTTCTAGTAGCCCTATGTGTTAGCTTTCCAACGCATCTTGTTTCACTTAAAAATCATTTTTTTAACCCAAGCTATGATCAAAATACTATAGGTATGCTGAAAACTACCTTATAATGCACCACTGTCACTTCCTTTGAGCTTTTGGAACCTTTCTTGCAAGAACTTTGGAATGGTTCTATCCCAAAAGTTGTAGCTAACTCACTTACCTTTCCAAAAACAAAAGATTCACTTTGTGGAGGTTCCTACATGGGGAGTAGTGATTTGTGCATTTGTACATTAACGTTCATATAAATTTCGCATACAATAGGCCCCAATAAAAAGCACTTTTTGAAATTTCAACTTTTTGAACATTTTGTATCCTTTTCCAGTAGCCCTGTGTGTTAGCTTTGCAATGCATTAAGTTTCACCTAAAAATCATTTTTGTAGCCCAAGTTATGACCAAAATACTAAAGGTATGCTGGAAAGTACCTCAAAATGCACCACAGTCACTTCCTTTGAGCTTTTGGCCACTTTCTTGCACGAAATTTGGAATGGTTTCGAAACAAAAGTTGTAGCTAATTCACTTATCTTTCTAAAAATATTCGAGTCACTTTGGGGAGGTTCCTACAGTAGGAGTTGTGATCGTGCATTTATACATTAACGTTCGTATAAAGTTCACATCTAATTAGCCCCAAATACAAAGCACTTTTTGAAACTTTCTTTTCATTTTCTAGTAGCCCTATGTGTTAGCTTTCCAACACATCTTGTTTCACTTAAAAATCATTTTTTTAGCCCAAGATATGATCAAAATACTATAGGTATGCCGAAAACTACCTTACAATGCACCACTATCACTTCCTTTGAGCTTTTGGAACCTTTCTTGCAAGAACTTTGGAATGGTTCTATCACAAAAGCTGTAGCTAACTCACTTACCTTTCCAAAAACACATGATTCACTTTGTGGAGGTTCCTACATGGGGAGTAGTGATTTGTGCATTTGTGCATTAACGTTCATATAAATTTCGCATACAATAGGCCCCAATAAAAAGCACCTTTTGAAATTTCAACTTTTTGAAAATTTTGTATCTTTTTCAAGTAGCTCTGTGTGTTAGCTTTGCAATGCATCAAGTTTCACATAAAAATCATTTTCTTAGACCAAGTTATGACCCAAATACTAAAGGTATGCTGGAAAGTACCTCAAAATGCACCACAGTCACTTCCTTTGAGCTTTTGGCCACTTTCTTGCACGAAATTTGGAATGGTTCCAACACAAAAGTTGTAGCTAATTCACTTAGCTTTCTTAAAATATTCGAGTCACTTCGGGGAGGTTCCTACAGTAGGAGTCGTGATCGTACATTTATACATTACCGTTCGTATAAAGTTCACATCTAATTAGCCCCAAATAAAAAGCACTTTTTGAAACTTTCTTTTCATTTTCTAGTAGCCCTATGTGTTAGCTTTCCAACACATCTTGTTTCACTTAAAAATCATTTTTTTAGCCCAAGATATGATCAAAATACTATAGGTATGCCGAAAACTACCTTACAATGCACCACTATCACTTCCTTTGAGCTTTTGGAACCTTTCTTGCAAGAACTTTGGAATAGATCTATCACAAAAGTTGTAGCTAACTCACTTACCTTTCCAAAAGCAAAAGAATCACTTTGTGGAGGTTCCTATATGGGGAGTAGTGATTTGTGCATTTGTACATTAACGTTCATATAAATTTCGCATACAATAGGCCCCAATAAAAAGCACTTTTTGAAATTTCAACTTTTTGAACATTTTGTATCCTTTTCAGTAGCCCTGTGTGTTAGCTTTGCAATGCATCAAGTTTCACCTAAAAATCATTTTTGTAGCCCAAGTTATGACCCAAATACTAAAGGTATGCTGGAAAGTACCTCAAAATACACCACTGTCACTTCCTTTGAGCTTTTGGCCACTTTCTTGCACGAAATTTGGAATGGTTCCAACACAAAAGTTGTAGCTAATTCACTTAGCTTTCTAAAAATATTCGAGTCAATTTGGGGAGATTCCTACAGTAGGAGTTGTGATCGTGCATTTATACATTAACGTTTGTATAAAGTTCACATCTAATTAGCCCCAAATAAAAAGCACTTTTTGAAATTTTCTTTTCATTTTCTAGTAGCCCTATGTGTTAGCTTTCCAACGCATCTTGTTTCACTTAAAAATCATTTTTTTAGCCCATGATATGATCAAATTACTATAGGTATGCCGAAAACTACCTTACAATGCACCACAGTCACTTCCTTTGAGCTTTTGGAACATTTCTTGCAAGAACTTTGGAATACATCTATCACAAAAGTTGTAGCTAACTCACTTACCTTTCCAAAAACAAAAGATTCACTTTGTGGAGGTTCCTACATGGGGAGTAGTGATTTGTGCATTTGTACATTAACGTTCATATAAATTTCGCATACAATAGGCCCCAATAAAAAGCAATTTTTGAAATTTAAACTTTTTGAACATTTTGTATCCTTTTCCAATAGCCCTATGTGTTAGCTTTTCAATGCATCAAGTTTCACCTAAAAATCATTTTTGTAGCCCAAGTTATGACCCAAATACTAAAGGTATGCTGGAAAGTACCTCAAAATACACCACTGTCACTTCCTTTGAGCTTTTGGCCACTTTCTTGCACGAAATTTGGAATGGTTCCAACACAAAAGTTGTAGCTAATTCACTTAGCTTTCTAAAAATATTCGAGTCAATTTGGGGAGATTCCTACAGTAGGAGTTGTGATCGTGCATTTATACATTAACGTTTGTATAAAGTTCACATCTAATTAGCCCCAAATAAAAAGCACTTTTTGAAATTTTCTTTTCATTTTATAGTAGCCCTATGTGTTAGCTTTCCAACGCATCTTGTTTCACTTAAAAATCATTTTTTTAGCCCATGATATGATCAAATTACGATAGGTATGCCGAAAACTACCTTACAATGCACCACAGTCACTTCCTTTGAGCTTTTGGAACATTTCTTGCAAGAACTTTGGAATACATCTATCACAAAAGTTGTAGCTAACTCACTTACCTTTCCAAAAACAAAAGATTCACTTTGTGGAGGTTCCTACATGGGGAGTAGTGATTTGTGCATTTGTACATTAACGTTCATATAAATTTCGCATACAATAGGCCCCAATAAAAAGAAATTTTTGAAATTTAAACTTTTTGAACATTTTGTATCCTTTTCCAATAGCCCTATGTGTTAGCTTTTCAATGCATCAAGTTTCACCTAAAAATCATTTTTGTAGCCCAAGTTATGACCCAAATACTAAAGGTATGCTGGAAAGTACCTCAAAATGCACCACTGTCACTTCCTTTGAGCTTTTGGCCACTTTCTTGCACGAAATTTGGAATGGTTCCAACACAAAAGTTGTAGCTAATTCACTTATCTTTCTAAAAATATTCGAGTCACTTGGGGGAGATTCCTACAGTAGGAGTTGTGATCGTGCATTTATACATTAACGTTTGTATAAAGTTCACATCTAATTAGCCCAAAATAAAAAGCACTTTCTGAAATTTTCTTTTCATTTTCTAGTAGCCCTATGTGTTAGCTTTCCAACGCATCTTGTTTCACTTAAAAATCATTTTTTTAGCCTAAGATATGATCAAAATACTATAGGTATGCCAAAAACTACCTTACAATGCACCACAGTCACTTCCTTTGAGCTTTTGGAACCTTTCTTGCAAGAACTTTGGAATGGTTCTATCCCAAAAGTTGTAGCTAACTCAGTTACCTTTCCAAAAACAAAAGATTCACTTTGTGGAGGTTCCTACATGGGGAGTAGTGATTTGTGCATTTGTACATTAACGCTCATATAAATTTCGCATACAATAGGCCCAATAAAAAGTACTTTTTGTCATTTAAACTTTTTGAACATTTTGTATCCTTTTCCAGTAGCCCTGTGTGTTAGCTTTGCAATGCATCAAGTTTCACCTAAAAATCATTTTTGTAGCCCAAGTTATGACCAAAATACTAAAGGTATGCTGGAAAGTACCTCAAAATGCACCACAGTCACTTTCTTTGAGCTTTTGGCCACTTTCTTGCAAGAAATTTGGAATGGTTTCAACAAAAAAGTTGTAGCTAATTTACTTAGCTTTCTAAAAATATTCGAGTCACTTTGGGGAGGTCCTACAGTAGGAGTCGTGATCGTGCATTTATACATTAACGTTCGTATAAAGTTCACATCTAATTAGCCCCAAATAAAAAGCACTTTTTGAAACTTTCTTTTCATTTTCTAGTAGCCCTATGTGTTAGCTTTCCAACGCATCTTGTTTCACTTAAAAATCATTTTTTTAACCCAAGCTATGATCAAAATACTATTTGTATGCTGAAAACTACCTTATAATGCACCACTGTCACTTCCTTTGAGCTTTTGGAACCTTTCTTGCAAGAACTTTGGAATGGTTCTATCCCAAAAGTTGTAGCTAACTCACTTACCTTTCCAAAAACAAAAGATTCACTTTGTGGAGGTTCCTACATGGGGAGTAGTGATTTGTGCATTTGTACATTAACGTTCATATAAATTTCGCATACAATAGGCCCCAATAAAAAGCACTTTTTGAAATTTCAACTTTTTGAACATTTTGTATCCTTTTCCAGTAGCCCTGTGTGTTAGCTTTGCAATGCATCAAGTTTCACCTAAAACTCATTTTTGTAGCCCAAGTTATGACCCAAATACTAAAGGTATGCTGGAAAGTACCTCAAAATGCACCACAGTCACTTCCTTTGAGCTTTTGGCCACTTTCTTGCACGAAATTTGGAATGGTTCCAACACAAAAGTTGTACCTAATTCACTTAGCTTTCTAAAAATATTCGAGTCACTTTGGAGAAGTTCCTACAGTAGGAGTTGTGATCGTGCATTTATACATTAACGTTCGTATAAAGTTCACATCTAATTAGCCCCAAATAAAAAGCACTTTTTGAAACTTTCTTTTCATTTTCTAGTAGCCCTATGTGTTAGTTTTCCAACGCATCTTGTTTCACTTAAAAATCATTTTTTTATCCCAAGATATGATCAAAATACTATAGGTATGCCGAAAACTACCTTACAATGCACCACTATCACTTCCTTTGAGCTTTTGGAACCTTTCTTGCAAGAACTTTGGAATGGTTCTACCACAAAAGTTGTAGCTAACTCACTTACCTTTCCAAAAACAAAAGATTCACTTTGTGGAGTTTCCTACATGGGGAGTAGTGATTTGTGCATTTGTACATTAACGTTCATATAAATTTCGCATACAATAGGCCCCAATAAAAAGCATTTTTTGAAATTTCAACTTTTTGAACATTTTGTATCTTTTTCCAGTAGCTCTCTGTGTTAGCTTTGCAATGCATCAATTTTCACCTAAAAATCATTTTTTTAGACCAAGTTATGACCCAAATACTAAAGGTATGCTGGAAAGTACCTCAAAATGCACCACAGTCACTTCCTTTGAGCTTTTGGCCACTTTCTTGCACGAAATTTGGAATGGTTCCAACACAAAAGTTCTAGCTAATTCACTTAGCTTTCTAAAAATATTCGAGTCACTTTGGGGAGATTCCTACAGTAGGAGTTGTGATCGTGCATTTATACATTAACGTTTTTATAAAGTTCACATCTAATTAGCCCCAAATAAAAAGCACTTTTTCAAATTTTCATTTCATTTTATAGTAGCCCTATGTGTTAGCTTTCCAACGCATCTTGTTTCACTTAAAAATCATTTTTTTAGCCCAAGATATGATCAAAATACTATAGGTATGCCGAAAACTACCTTACAATGCACCACTGTCACTTCCTTTGAGCTTTTGGAACCTTTCTTGCAAGAACTTTGGAATAGATCTATCACAAAAGTTGTAGCTAACTCACTTACCTTTCCAAAAACAAAAGATTCACTTTGTGGAGGTTCCTACATGGGGAGTAGTGATTTGTGCATTTGTACATTAACGTTCATATAAATTTCGCATACAATAGGCCCCAATAAAAAGAAATTTTTGAAATTTAAACTTTTTGAACATTTTGTATCCTTTTCCAGTAGCCCTATGTGTTAGCTTTGCAATGCATCAAGTTTAACCTAAAAATCATTTTTGTAGCCCAAGTTATTACCAAAATACTAAAGGTATGCTGGAAAGTACCTCAAAATGCACCACAGTCACTTCCTTTGAGCTTTTGGCAACTTTCTTGAACGAAATTCTCAATGGTTTCAACAAAAAAGTTGTAGCTAATTCACTTAGCATTCTAAAAATATTCGAGTCACTTTGGGGAGGTTCCTACAGTAGGAGTTGTGATCGTGCATTTATACATTAACGTTCGTATAAATTTCACATCAAATTAGCCCCAAATGAAAAGCACTTTTTGAAACTTTCTTTTCATTTTCTAGTAGCCCTATGTGTTAGCTTTCCAACACATCTTGTTTCACTTAAAAATCATTTTTTCAGCCCAAGATATGATCAAAATACTATAGGTATGTCGAAAACAACCTTACAATGCACCACTATCACTTCCTTTGAGCTTTTGGAACCTTTCTTGCAAGAACTTTGGAATGGTTCTATCACAAAAGTTGTAGCTAACTCACTTACCTTTCAAAAAATAAAAGATTCACTTTGTGGAGTTTCCTACATGGGGAGTAGTGATTTGTGCATTTGTACATTAACGTTCATATAAATTTCGCATACAATAGGCCCCAATAAAAAGCACTTTTTGAAATTTCAACTTTTTGAACATTTTGTATCTTTTTCCAGTAGCTCTCTGTGTTAGCTTTGCAATGCATCAATTTTCACCTAAAAATCATTTTTTTAGACCAAGTTATGACCCAAATACTAAAGGTATGCTGGAAAGTACCTCAAAATGTACCACAGTCACTTCCTTTGAGCTTTTGGCCACTTTCTTGCACGAAATTTGGAATGGTTCCAACACAAAAGTTCTAGCTAATTCACTTAGCTTTCTAAAAATATTCGAGTCACTTTGGGGAGATTCCTACAGTAGGAGTTGTGATCGTGCATTTATACATTAACGTTTTTATAAAGTTCACATCTAATTAGCCCCAAATAAAAAGCACTTTTTCAAATTTTCATTTCATTTTATAGTAGCCCTATGTGTTAGCTTTCCAACGCATCTTGTTTCACTTAAAAATCATTTTTTTAGCCCAAGATATGATCAAAATACTATAGGTATGCCGAAAACTACCTTACAATGCACCACTGTCACTTCCTTTGAGCTTTTGGAACCTTTCTTGCAAGAACTTTGGAATAGATCTATCACAAAAGTTGTAGCTAACTCACTTACCTTTCCAAAAACAAAAGATTCACTTTGTGGAGGTTCCTACATGGGGAGTAGTGATTTGTGCATTTGTACATTAACGTTCATATAAATTTCGCATACAATAGGCCCCAATAAAAAGAAATTTTTGAAATTTAAACTTTTTGAACATTTTGTATCCTTTTCCAGTAGCCCTATGTGTTAGCTTTGCAATGCATCAAGTTTAACCTAAAAATCATTTTTGTAGCCCAAGTTATTACCAAAATACTAAAGGTATGCTGGAAAGTACCTCAAAATGCACCACAGTCACTTCCTTTGAGCTTTTGGCAACTTTCTTGAACGAAATTCTCAATGGTTTCAACAAAAAAGTTGTAGCTAATTCACTTAGCATTCTAAAAATATTCGAGTCACTTTGGGGAGGTTCCTACAGTAGGAGTTGTGATCGTGCATTTATACATTAACGTTCGTATAAATTTCACATCAAATTAGCCCCAAATGAAAAGCACTTTTTGAAACTTTCTTTTCATTTTCTAGTAGCCCTATGTGTTAGCTTTCCAACACATCTTGTTTCACTTAAAAATCATTTTTTCAGCCCAAGATATGATCAAAATACTATAGGTATGTCGAAAACAACCTTACAATGCACCACTATCACTTCCTTTGAGCTTTTGGAACCTTTCTTGCAAGAACTTTGGAATGGTTCTATCACAAAAGTTGTAGCTAACTCACTTACCTTTCAAAAAATAAAAGATTCACTTTGTGGAGTTTCCTACATGGGAAGTAGTGATTTGTGCATTTGTACATTAACGTTCATATAAATTTCGCATACAATAGGCCCCAATAAAAAGAAATTTTTGAAATTTGAACTTTTTGAACATTTTGTATCCTTTTCCAGTAGCCCTGTGTGTTAGCTTTGCAATGCATCAACTTTCACCTAAAAATCATTTTTGTAGCCCAAGTTATGACCCAAATACTAAAGGTATGCTGGAAAGTACCTCAAAATGCACCACTGTCACTTCCTTTGAGCTTTTGGCCACTTTCTTGCACGAAATTTGGAATGGTTCCAACACAAAAGTTGTAGCTAATTCACTTAGCTTTCTAAAAATATTCGAGTCACTTTGGGGAGGTTCCTACAGTAGGAGTTGTGATCGTGCATTTAAGCATTAACGTTCGTATAAAGTTCACATCTAATTAGCCCCAAATGAAAAGCACTTTTTGAAAATTTCTTTTCATTTTCTAGTAGCCCTATGTGTTAGCTTTCCAACGCATCTTGTTTCACTTAAAAATCATTTTTTTAACCCAAGCTATGATCAAAATACTATTTGTATGCTGAAAACTACCTTATAATGCACCACTGTCACTTCCTTTGAGCTTTTGGAACCTTTCTTGCAAGAACTTTGGAATGGTTCTATCCCAAAAGTTGTAGCTAACTCACTTACCTTTCCAAAAACAAAAGATTCACTTAGTGGAGGTTCCTACATGGGGAGTAGTGATTTGTGCATTTGTACATTAACGTTCATATAAATTTCGCATACAATAGGCCCCAATAAAAAGCACTTTTTGAAATTTCAACTTTTTGAACATTTTGTATCCTTTTCCAGTAGCCCTGTGTGTTAGCTTTGCAATGCATCAAGTTTCACCTAAAACTCATTTTTGTAGCCCAAGTTATGACCCAAATACTAAAGGTATGCTGGAAAGTACCTCAAAATGCACCACAGTCACTTCCTTTGAGCTTTTGGCCACTTTCTTGCACGAAATTTGGAATGGTTCCAACACAAAAGTTGTACCTAATTCACTTAGCTTTCTAAAAATATTCGAGTCACTTTGGAGAGGTTCCTACAGTAGGAGTTGTGATCGTGCATTTATACATTAACGTTCGTATAAAGTTCACATCTAATTAGCCCCAAATAAAAAGCACTTTTTGAAACTTTCTTTTCATTTTCTAGTAGCCCTATGTGTTAGCTTTCCAACGCACCTTGTTTCACTTAAAAATCATTTTTTTATCCCAAGATATGATCAAAATACTATAGGTATGCCGAAAACTACCTTACAATGCACCACTATCACTTCCTTTGAGCTTTTGGAACCTTTCTTGCAAGAACTTTGGAATGGTTCTACCACAAAAGTTGTAGCTAACTCACTTACCTTTCCAAAAACAAAAGATTCACTTTGTGGAGTTTCCTACATGGGGAGTAGTGATTTGAGCATTTGTACATTAACGTTCATATAAATTTCGCATACAATAGGCCCCAATAAAAAGCACTTTTTGAAATTTCAACTTTTTGAACATTTTGTATCCTTTTCCAGTAGCCCTGTGTGTTAGCTTTGCAATGCATCAAGTTTCACCTAAAAATCATTTTTGTAGCCCAAGTTATGACCAAAATACTAAAGGTATGCTGGAAAGTACCTCAAAATGCACCACAGTCACTTCCTTTGAGCTTTTGGCAATTTTATTGAACGAAATTCGGAATGGTTTCAACAAAAAAGTTGTAGCTAATTCACTTAGCATTCTAAAAATATTCGACTCACTTCAGGGAGGTTCCTACAGTAGGAGTTGTGATCGTGCATTTATACATTAACGTTCGTATAAAGTTCACATCTAATTAGCCCCAAATGAAAAGAACTTTTTGAAACTTTCTTTTCATTTTCTAGTAGCCCTATGTGTTAGCTTTCCAACGCATCTTGTTTAACTTAAAAATCATTTTTTTAGCCCAAGATATGATCAAAATACTATAGGTATGCCGAAAACTACCTTACAATGCACCAATATCACTTCCTTTGAGCTTTTGGAACCTTTCTTGCAAGAACTTTGGAATGGTTCTATCACAAAAGTTGTAGCTAACTCATTTACCTTTCCAAAAACAAAATATTCACTTTGTGGAGGTTCCTACATGGGGAGTAGTGATTTGTGCATTTGTACATTAACGTTCATATAAATTTCGCATACAATAGGCCCCAATAAAAAGCACTATTTGAAATTTCAACTGTTTGAAAATTTTGTATCCTTTTCCAGTAGCCCTGTGTGTTAGCTTTGCAATGCATCAAGTTTCACCTAAAAATCATTTTTGTAGCCCATGTTATGACCAAAATACTAAAGGTATTCTGGAAAGTACCTCAAAATGCACCACAGTCACTTCCTTTGAGTTTTTGGCCACATTCTTGCACGAAATTTGGAATGGTTCCAACACAAAACTTGTAGCTAATTCACTTAGCTTTCTAAAAATATTCGAGTCACTTAGGGGAGATTCTTACAGTAGGAGTTGTGATCGTGCATTTATACATTAACGTTTGTATAAAGTTCACATCTAATTAGCCCCAAATAAAAAGCATTTTTTCAAATTTTCTTTTCATTTTCTAGTAGCCCTATGTGTTAACTTTCCAACGCATCTTGTTTCACTTAAAAATCATTTTTTTACCCCTATGTGTTAACTTTCCAACGCATCTTGTTTCACTTAAAGAACTTAAACTACTTACTACTTAACTATGACTTATCAGACAAAAAAGGATTCCAATTAACAAGAAAGTATCATTGGGATTCGATTTCAGGACTTACTTCAACGATGAATTTGCTCAACTTATAGACCTTTAAACCAAATTCTAGTGTTTATTAGACGGCACTCAAATAACCTAGTCCTTCTCTCGAAGAGACTAAATCGTAGATTAATTAAGATAATTACCCTCTCAAGTCAATTAATCCTAACAACTCCCAAAAGCTCATAAACCAATGCTTACACAGTCATAGACAACTGCGCTCTATGTCGTACGTCTGATAACAATTCCCTCATCTCGAAGTGGAATTTTTAAATGAGATTACTAAACCTAGATGGCCAGTCTAAATTCAGTAGAAACACAAACACAGAGATAGACACATAAATAGGAGTCTATAAATTAAAACATCATTCAAACATTATTGTAAAAATCCCTACTTTCTAACCCTAGGACATGAATAGCTTAGCTACTCATACCTAGTAGCAATTCAATACAATATTCCATGGAACACATCATAAAGAACAAAACTAGAAAAGAATTAACTAAACCCAAATGAATCGTCTTGTCGATCTTTGTCTTCTTCGTCCTCCAAGTCTTCTACTTCTTCTTCTAAGTGTATGTGAGATTATGGAGTGTATCCTTCTTTTTTTGAAAAACGAGCTTTTCTCGTCTTTTTATAAGCTTCGGAAAAGTCCTGGGGAGACTAGGATTCGAATCCTACTTGAAACAGGAAAATCTAAAAATTCGCACTTCCGGACGCGACTGCGTCAAAACTGACACGACCGCGTCAGTTTAACCTGTTCTTCTTTGGCCACCTTCGACGCGACCGAGTTAAACATCGATGCGATCGAGTTGGTTTGTGACGCAACCGCATCAGCCCTTCGACGCGATCAAGTCACGTCTTGGACGCGACCACGTCGATTCCTCTTGCCTTTGGGCCTTCTGGACATTCAGGCCGGTCTAGACCGGATTTTTGGTCGGTTCGGACCGGTTTTTATCGATTTTGTCCGGTTTAGACTTTCCTTTGACTTGTTCTTTCGTCCGGTAGTCGTAAATCACGACTTTTGGTCCTGAAATGTCTCACAGGATACGGAGTTGTTTCATTTTGGTCTCAGCCCTGGTAGAAGTGACCCAAAAAAAAAAAATTGTTGCACTTTTGATTCCAAATCCCCTTTTCATTGCAAGACTAGTCCCATGTACTAGCAACTTTAGTCGAATACCGTAAAAAATTAACGTTTTTTAAGCACAACTCACTCACGTGGCTGTTTGATTACATCATAAACTAGCCCTTAAAAAATCGAATTAAACTAGGGAAATAACCCTGTTTCCCCCCATTTCAAACAAATCACCCCTAAATCTTTGCGCAAAGAACTCTAGTTACTAATATCCCCAAATCTCTCACAACAATCAACGATATTGCACCAAGCTTTCAACCTGGAGGCCCAAATAGTGATTAGAAGGAAGTGAATGGCCAAATACACTGGTTTGGACAACAACACTACTCGTAAGGATCCCCACTCCTCTTGCCCCCCGAATTATTTTTCATGTTTTAAGCATTACGTGTTAATAATGTGTCTTTGGGTTTGGTTGCATGTGTTATTTTAATACTATGCTCGGAAATCTGTTTGAATGGAGGGGTTATATTATTTGGGAGTTGGTATAGTCGAAGCAAGTCAATGGGGTTGTCTAGCTGCATTTGCTTAGATGTTGTTAGTGGTTTTATTGTGTGTACAGATGATTTGGTAGGTGTTGGTTGTGTATGTGTTGGAATTTGGGCTGGTGGTGGGTGGGACATTAAACATTGCTGACTTTTTTACTCTAAAGTTTTTGTCTTACTACGTAGTGGTCCATCATTGTCCCCCAGCCCCTTACACCCCAACCCCCAAACCCCACTACCCCTTTACAAACTTTACATTAGCCATTTTAAAAACTAGAATACTGTGGGAATTGAAATCTTTTGCTTTTCTTTCTATCGTTTATATTTGCTTATGAATGCTCTAGTAGAAACTAAAATTGTATGTTCTATTAATCCATAGGTGGTAAGGATTGGTGGTATACCTTGAAGTTGCACCATGGTGGTCTAGTTATCAAGGATGTCAATTGTTTGAATAGGTTGAAGAGATTGTCTCTGCATTTGGCTGTGTAGACTAGGAGACTGGATTTAAGGTATTTAGATGGTTTAACTGAACAACTAGGCTGCATGGATGATAAAAAAAAATTATGAGTTGGTTGAGGGTAGTGGGCTGAAAGAAGTGGAATGTGAGTATGATCTCTGCATGATAATTCATTCTGCAAAAACCAAACTTTCAATTGTTTTTTGGAAGGGAATAGAATTTGTATGCCTGAAGATGGTGATGAGGAACCTGAGGGGGAGATTGTGTGGTTGGATGGTAGTATAATAGGGCAAAGGGAAGTGGTAGAGGCATTGGAAAGTGTTGCAATAGATTCCAATGCATATGTTAAGGCTGATATACTAGAAGAAGGAACTGAACATGGAAACAGGACATATGTTGTGTCTGATACCCTACTGACAAAACTGGATATATACCACCTCTGCCCCCATGATTAAATAACACTATTAATTTATATTTCTATTTAAGAGCATGTTTTCATCTTTCAGAATTGTGTGAAATATTTGTGTGGGTAGGAGGATGGTGGAGGCCAACAGGAAGAGATGGCTCATCCTGATGATTATCCAAACCCCACTCAAGAGGATAGGATGATTGATCTAGATGACCAAGAAGAGCCTGTAGATGCCCCTCCTATTGAAAATCCATCTACTAGGCACGACAGTGAGAGACTGGTAAGTCAGTTTGCCATTTTATGAAGAATTAAATGTTTTTGTCCTTGCATTTATGATTAACAAACACACACACACACACACACATATATATATGTGTATGTGTGTGTGTATTATATTTACTAACTGGCCACCAAAAGAGCTAAAGTAGCAAGGAGTTGTAGGGCTGCACATGTAGGAGAGTGTAGCTCATCAAGAGTTGCCCCACACTCTGTTCACACCTCCATTAACACTCCACAACTAGCTCAACCAAGAGTAAACATAAGAGCACCTCCTCCAATGAGTTTCAATGCACAGTCATTCATTAGGAGGCCTGCCCCCTCAGTGGCTCAAAACACAGAACCAGGCTCAATATGAGTATTCAATCAGGGAGATAAGAAATTTGTTAGGTTGTCAAGCCTTAAAAAATGTGCTGATAAGAGGAAAAAGTGTAAAGGGAAGCAAAAAGAATGATATGTGATTGGTGGGGTGGTTTTTGGTTGATGTTGATGATTAGATTTTACTAGCCCTATCTCCAACACGCCACATCATACCTTTTGCTAGGACTTCCCTACCCCAATATATTAAAGATCGCCAAATATACGAAGGATTGGATCCGACCTCTGCATCCATAATGTCACCATACTTGAACTACTTCCTTTCAACAACCGGGCAACCAGAGAGGTGGGATTGTTGATATTGCCCCAACTTGCTTTGCCAATAGTGCCTGATTAAAGGAAACAAAATTCCTAAACCCTATTCCGCCTTCCTCCTTTGGCCGGCACAACTTCACCCAACTCGCCTAGTGCAAGCCCCGTGCCTCACCTTGTGACCCTCACAAAAAAATTAGCACAATGTTGCTCCATTTTATGGCAAATCGCAGCAGGTACACGAAAACACGACATAACATAAGTGGGTATTGCCTCCTTACCACCCCGTGAGAACAGCTGACTACTCCAATTTCAATCCGTTTTAACACCCTTTTCTCACAAAAAACTAAATTGCATCTTCTTATTACAGAGAGAGAAAGTAGGGAGACCAAGATAAAAATCATGGCCTTGGACCACCGCAATAGACAATAAGCATTTGATATCAACAATCGACCTCGAGGAAACAACCGGACTAAAGGTGACAACTGACTTGTCATAGTTGACAAGTTGCCCAGATGCCATTTCATAAAGACGAACACACTTTTTAACCTGCTCAGCATCATCAACAGTAGCTCGAAAGATTAATACCCTATCATTCCCAAAGAAAGTGTGAGATATAACAGGGCACGTAGGAGCAATTCGAACACCACGAAATAAGCCATTGTTCTGGGCGGATCTCAATAAAGTCGACAAGCCCTGAGAACATAAAGCAAATAATAGAGGACAAGGAGGCCCACCTTACCGCAACCCACGAAAAGGGCACACATTACCAACCACAACACCATTAAGGTTGAATGCATACGAGACTAAAAAAAAAAAAAAAAACCCCGAATAAGAGCAACTAACTCCTCACTAAATCCCAACTTGGCCAAAAATGCACACAGAAAATCCCATTCAACCCGATTGTATGCCTTACTCATATCTAGCTTCAATGCACAGTACCCCGATCGAGTTTTCTTATTAATCATGATCCAATGCATGCACTCAAAACCAATCAACACATTATCTGTAATTAGACGGTCTAGAATGAACGCACTCTGTTGTTGGTCTACTATTTTATCAAGTATGGGCCCCAAGCGATTAGACAAGACTCTCGAAATAATCTTTGCAAATGTATTACAAACACTAATCGCCCTGTAATCCTTTAATGTACGTGCTCCGTCACTTTTAAGATTAGAGTCATAAGTGTTCGTTTCCATTCTCCTATATATGCCTCGTTATTCAAAATATTCAACACCTCCGCCACAACATCCTAACCCTTAAAAAACCACGTCTTCAGTAGGATAACGTGATTAAATCTATAATTTGTTTGACATTCTTAGTCGAAACATGAAATTTTGTCTATTTCAATAGATAAAATAGAGGAATGTTGATAATTAGTACACAAATATTAATTAACTAAATAATAAATAAAAAAATTATTATTTTTTTTTTTTCAATTTTTTATTTTGGATTTTTTTTTTCGTCTGGAATTACCGAGTTATACTATTTAAATGAATAAATTATACATTCCGATTAAACAGGTTATAATATGTTGGATCCAAACCATCAAGGAAAAAAGAAATAAAAATTAAAAGAATTTCAAATAATACTCTTTAGGTAAAATAATTATACTTTTTCCTTAAAAAGTTATATTACATTTGATCCACACCATCAAGGAAAATAAAAGGTAAAAGATATATAAAGAACATTGTTCAAGCAAACAAATAATACTATATTGGATTCCTCACCAACAAGGAAAATAAAATAAAAAACAAAATGAATTACAAATAATACTGTCCATGTAAACAACCTATACTTTTTAGTTAAACAAGTTATATTATATCGGATCCGCCACAACAAGAAGAAAAAAAATTAAAATATTATAAATAAAGTTGTTCAATTAAGCAAATAATAAGTTTTGTTTTAAACCAGTAATACTATACTGGATCCTCAATAGAAAGAAAGAAAAATAAATAAAATAAAAAACTAAAAATATATCAATAAAATAATTTAGAAATATAAATAATGGAAAACATTAAAAGGGTGTATCAAGATTTCGAACCCATGACATTACACATCAAATACCACACCTAACTACTGGACGCCTTTAATGTTTTGGTTTATCTTGCACGAGTGTTTTCATGTAACAACTAAAAGCGAAAGAATATGAGTGAAGCGGAAAAAAAGAACGAGGTAAGTGCCTAACTGCTGGGCCGCACCAGTGTTTGGTTTTTATCGCGCAGTAGAGCCAAACAAAGTGACCCGCAAAACTTTTAGCGAGCTAGATTAGAAGAGTGTACGGATTTCCGTGCATCAAGTACACGCAAGTCTCAATCACAGTAAAGAGGATGAGATAAGAAAAAATTGCATTGGTGAATATAGATAATTTAGATGATTTGATTATACTAAATGAAGTACCCTTTCCGTCCCACCTTATCTTGTACACTTTTCTTCAACGGTCGTCCCACCTTATTTGGCACAACTTAAAAAAGGAAAGTTATAACATAATCTCCACCATCAATCTTCACCCTCAATCCACCTTTGAAAAACCAACAAACAACCAAAAAGCAATTTTTTTTAATACTCATGTCGATCCCCTTGTGCAAGAGAAACCGGAATGGAGGAAGTATATTTTTTCTATAAAAAAATATTTGTACGAAAATGCAGTTTTCATAAATATCCTTACTTCTACATACAAAAATTTGATAGTACACAAAAAGAAGAGAAATAAATTCCATGAGAATAGTTGGGCTTGAATTTAAACATTGGGCCCCTAAATTAAGATATGTAGAATAGTTGGGCCTGAATGGGCCTCGTTTGACGTACATAATAGTAGGACTATACTCACAATAAATTGGTGAATATTTAAGATAGTAAGTATAACTAGTTGTTCTTCCGTGCAATGTACGGGTTAGAATAATTTCTAAACATAAAATATAACAATGTTTTAATAGTAAAAATGGCATGGATTTAATGGTCCTGAAATTATATAATAATGTAATAAACCTTTAAGTCATGATCATAGTAGACTATATAAAATAAAGGGTTAATTACAATAATTCCATCAAATTATTAACATTTTTGCACATAAATTACTGAACTTTTTTTCTTGACACTCATACATATAAACTATACGGGTTTTGACAGATAAACCACCAAACTTATTTTTCAATCATTTTTAGCCGGATACCACATATGACTTGCGCGTTATAAATTTTAAGGGTTTTTCTTGTCCAAATATACTTTTAGTAGGTAGAGGAGCCACTCATCTTCAACAATGGAATTTCTAAATATTGAGAGAGAACTATTAATGATTCAAAGAAATTGCTATGGGAAAGAAATATGTGAAAGAATTTTACACTTTTGGCGTACTAAAAAAGTTGTTTGTACAAAAAAAATCATTAAAAGTTTATCACGCGCAAGTCACATGCGGAATTCCGACGAAAAATGATCGAAAACTAAGTTTGGTGGTTTATCTGTCAATCGAAATATAAGTTTGGTGGTTTATCTGCCAAACTCGTATAGTTTATATGCATCGATGCCAAAAAAAAATAAAAAGTTAATGATTTATATGCAAAAACACCGATAATTTAGTGAGGTTGCTGTAATTAACCCTTAATATTATGTGGCATGTGATTCGTGTGTAAATTAACCATTCCTTTTTCACTATGCGATTCTAAATAAAAAAATTATTTCACTTTTACATAAGTGATTTAATAGGAAAATATTTTATCCAAAATAAAGATAAATTTAAAGGCCAAGGAAGATAAAAATTCCTTTAATTGAAATCCTTAATTTATTTATTTTTTATAAAAATATCATAGTATTAGTGGCGTTGGAAATCGTCCAACAACGAACGAGGAACCCAGCTGGGTATACAATGTTTGAAAGATAAAGAGAGTCCATATTCTTTGCATGAAAAGCAAACTCATGGGCTACTAAATTTATAGTTCTACTTATCCAAAAGAGGCCCGAAATTGGGGACCCAATTTTAAGGTTGATGATGTCTTTAAGGATAGGGATGCTGGAGAAATGGCAATAAAGAAAGCCATTAGCAACAAGGATAACATTGACCGCATCCCCAAGAAACGCCGGCTTCGGTAGCGAAGAGAGAGAGAGCAATAGAGACGGCTTCTCGAAGGGCCAAAAATTCAGCGACTTCTGAAGACGAAATCCCGGAGAAACGCTTGCAAGAACAATGAGAAAAACACCTGCACCAGAAAAAACTGCAACACCAATTCCAGCCAAGTTCAAATGGGGAGAAATAACCCCGTCAAGAAAACTCGCGGGTAGTCCCGCGGAGCTGTACAAAAAGTGGTATTTGAATATAAAGAGCTAGAGTGGAGTTCCGGTCAAGAGTAAAAGGAGAAGAACTCTCGGTGAATATTTACTGCTGAGGAAATGATAGACGAGGGCACGACAAAGGTCTGATCAAGAATACCTTCGTTGCGATGATACCAATGAGATTGCAAATTATTGCAATCAAATTCCTAGCCGAGGGGAGAGCTTCCAAAAGAAAATCTTGAAGCCAAAGGTTAAAGGATGGCTGGGAGAAATGAAGCACAAAGTCTAAAAATCCGGAAAGAGCCCAAATATTTGAAGCAAAAATGAAAGTAAAAAAAAAGATGGCTATTGGAACCATCATCCGACGAGCAAAAGGGGCAAGCATCCGAAAGCTTGAGGCCTCGTCTAGACAGATTCTCAAGTGATGGCAGCGATGATGTGAGATATTTCCATATGAAGTGATGCATAAGGGGGGAGGGGAAGGGGGGAATATCAAGTGTCCAAATTATCTTCCAAATCGGATTTGGCCCTGAACTAGAGCAAGTCGCCGATGAAGTAGAAGAGACGGGATTGATCAAATCTAACGAGGCACGATATGCGGAGCTGACCAAGAACTTACCATTACGAGTGAATTGCCAATGACAGAGGTCACATCCATTATTTGCACCAAGGGGAATAGATTTGATTAATGAAGCTTTCGCAGAGGGAAATATAACATCAATCAGCCCGGGGTCCCATTGTTTAGTACCTGGTAAGAAGAGTGTAGACCAAGATATTTTCCGTAAGAGTCCACTCTAGGGATGCAGAACATCTGAGATATACCATGAGCAACCGCGGGTTTGGTATTTGGGCTGAAAAGGATTTCGGATTTATCAAAGTTGACTCGTTGGCCTGAGACTTGTTCAAAGAGGTTAAGAGCAAAGCGGAGATGACGGGCTTCGTCGAAGGTGGCTGATCCGAAGATGAGAGTATCATCGACTAAGAAAAGGTGAGAGATGTTGGGAGCTGTACAACTGATGGATATTCCGTGTATTCTTTTGGCTATTTGGAGATCATGAAGAATGGAGGAGAATACCTCCGGGAAAATGATGAAGATATAGGGAGAGAGTGGATCGCCTTGACGAATTCCACAGTGAGGGGTGATGGAGCCGAATTCTTTTCCATTGAGGTGGAAGGAGAAAGATGATGAGGAGATGCATTGTCGGATGAGGCCAATGAATTTAAGACAGAAGCCTAGAGCTCTAAGGGCAGCAAGAGTGAATGGCCACTCGACCCGGTCGAAAGCTTTGCTCATGCGAGCTTAATAGACATAAGGCCAATTTTCCGGTGGTTTTGGTTCGCATGTAGTGGTGTGTTTCATGGGCAAGAAGGATGTTCTCTGAAATCAGTCTTCCGGGGATAAAGGCTGATTGAGACTCGCTAATGATATGAGGGAGTAGAGGTTGTAGGCGGTTAGCCAAGACCTTGGAGGCGAGCTTATAGATGACGTTGCAAAGGCTAATGGGGCGGAATTGTGTGATGAGAGTAGGGTCTTTAATCTTAGGGATAAGGACAATGTGAGTGAAATTTGGGTTGTATGGGGTGTCAAGTTTGTTGAGGAAGTTAAGCACAAAGTCTGTGACATCTTTGCCCACGATATGCCAATTTTTTTGGTAGAAAAACGGGGCTCATGCTATCGAGCCCCGGGGACTTAAAAGGGTGCATTTGTTTGAGAGCTTTAGAGAATTCATCAGAGAAGAAAGGAGCGGATAAGGTAGAGTTCATCGGATCAGTAATGCGATGTTTAACACAACTGAGGGCAAATTGTGTTTCGGCAAGGGGAAGGGGTTGATGATGTGAAGATTGTGTCAAATCAGTAATGATATTCTGGATTGAGAGTTCATCATGGCGAAGAATACCTTGTGGATCAGTCAAGGAAGAGATGAGATTTGTTTCACGCCTTTCCGAAGCAGTGGCATGGAAAAATCGAGAGTTACGGTCGCCTTCTATATACCAGTGGTGCTTCCTTTGCTTCCACTTAAGATTTTCAAGCTCAAGAAGAAAATCGAGATGCTTTTCAAGATGTCAGATCTTAATTTTGCACTCATTAGTGATAGTAGCTTTGCTCAGATTGAGAATTTCTTCCTTGGTGGTTTTGATGATCTTGGCAATGTCGCCAATTGCCGAACGACTCCAATGGAGAAGGCCGACGGAGACGTTCTTAAGTTTTCCCTCCAGTGAGCCAATATCACAATGCCAATTATCTGTGATGACCTTCTCGCAGTCAGAAGATTTGATCCAAAGAGCTTCGAACCTATATTTTCGCTGACGAGCATAGTCTGGCCTGCCCGAGTTAAGTTCCTTAAGCTGAATTAAAATAGCTGCATGATCAGAGGTAAAAGAGGGAAGAGTGGCAACAATGTTGTTTGGGAAGAGAGATTGGGCGAGAGTATTCCAAATTCCCCTATCAAGTCCGGATCTTTGTGTAAACGGGAAGATAAGAAGTCGTTGCCAAGTGAAATGAGGTCCCGAGAATCCCATATCAAAGAGATTATAAGTATCAAGGGCATCTCGAAATAGTCGATTTGCTAATTCGCTATTCCTCCTTTACCCAAAAAATCCTGTTGGGTAAGGACCTCGTTAAGATCACCACCACAAATCCAAGGCTGAGAGGTAGAGGGGAATACTCTTTTGAAGAAATCCCGAAAAAAGCATCGTTTTGAGACATCCGGCTGACCATAAACCCCTTTGAAATGGAAAAGCTTGCCCCCAAGAGAAATGTTCACGTCAATGAAGTATTGGCAAAGGCAGCAAAGTGTGACAGCGCTATTCTTGCGCTAAGGAGGGCCAGCCCTCCAGATTGATCAACGGCATCAACAACAATGCCGAAAAGATTGAGATTCGATTTGAGCTTTTCGATATATACAATGGTGTTTTTTTTTCCTAAAAGAAGATCAGATGTGGGGACTTAGTGCGAATGAGTTCGCGAAGTTCATGAATTGTTCGGGGGTTCCCAAGCCCCCGATAGTTCCAAAAAAGGATATTCATAATGCTTGGTGGGACCGGCTGTCTAAGCCAATTTTCGCCGGACTGATGTCAAGAGATAGGGGAGGAGAGGAGGGCAGGTTCTCAAAAGAGTTCTGATCATCTTCTACGTCAAGGAGTTTGAACTTTTTGTGGGCAGGTTCAAAGGAAGGGGAGGGCGATATGCCGATGATGTCAACTTTGATAGGCTCAAGTAATGAGAGCCTTGTGCCTGGGATAATAAGTTTTCATTTGATGCCAGAGGATTTGGTAGGGAAGGGTTGTTCAAGAAGCTTAGCAACTGTGCCTTTGAGGCGATGGAATTTTTTGGCCGCCTTACTGGCCAGAATGTCGAGTATCATGGGAACCTGCACAAGGAAGGGGCTAGAAGGAGGGGATATGATGAGGGGCAATGACAAGGGGCTGGTTGGAGGTAGATGTATTGCATCAAGCATAGGAGTATTGAGTGGCGGGACTTTGGAAGTGGAGGGATGAGTGGTTTCTTGATGGATTGAGTGGTGAGTAGTTGTAGTGCAATTGAGGCCCTGGATATGAAGAGATGAAGTAGAAAGATGTAGAGATTGGTACGTGGTTGTATGTTGTCGGTTATTTGGGACAAGTATGGAATTAGAGCAGTAGAGTTTGGGAGTGAGTCTTGCTTACTAGAATTATTGGGAGGTTGAGTAGAGGATTCGGGTGAGTAAGATAGAGTGATATTTCAAATTCGTTTAGGAAAATCTTGAAATAAACGAACCCTTATGAGCGTGGAGGCATCAAAGTTGCAAGGCAATATTTTTTAAGAAGCAATACACACGGTTCATAGAATCAATACGTCAATAGGAATGGATTTTCTACTATGCGGGATCGGTCCCGTATAGGATTTAGTTGATCAGATCGTGTATTTTTAGTCCAACATATATGGTGTAGGTCGTGTCGTGTTTCTTCGGGTCGGGTTTTTTTAGAGTCGGGTTTTGTCCGGATTGGATTTTTCAGATATCCTATTTTTAACAAATTAATCATAATTCTATAAATATTTCAATAATCTTAAAGAATAAAAAGAAAATTTATTCATTCATAAAAAAATAATTTCAAATAAAACCTGAGCCGACATATACCTGGAAAAAAAGGGTAATTTTATTAAGAGCCTGAAGACCCGACTTTAAAAATTCAAAACTCGACCCAATTCCACCCGTATACGTATACCACAAAAATATAATTATACAGAATCAGTTATACACGAACACACACGCACTTACACTTCGACGTAAGAGCAAACTAGATTCCCCCGAATCTGCTAATTAAACATCTCCATGCGGCGACGTTACCATTCCCTCTCGAAATGGCACACACAACCAAATATAAAAAAGATAAAATCAGAAGACTAAATGGGCACGTCATCACGTGACAGTCACGTGGAGCTCCTTATCCTCTTATCAAAAAAGCGACAAAAACAAAATCACTCTCCGTTGAAAAAACAAAAACGCAGTCCACAACAATCCGCCACGTGTCGCCCCATCAGTCGTCCATCATCTAGGCAAAGCTCGCCGGAGCTCCCGCGCAAGGAGGTGCGGATGTGAGAGATGCGGCAGGTGACCTTCAATATTCATCATATGCACCGTGCTCCGCCCTCCAAGGTGACTCTGCAAGTACGCCGCCACAGACGCCGGCACCGACACGTCACTCGCCGTCTGAATAATCGAGCACGGCACTCTCACTAACCCCAACACCCCTCTCAAATCGCTATTAAACACAATCCTCGACACAAACAAAGTAATATCCGGCCGCATATTAAACAACGTCCGGCTAAACTCCTGCACCGCCTCCGGCACATCCGCCCCCACCGCCAGCGGCGCGAATCCACTCACCCACGCCTTATAATTCGCCTCCATCGCGGAGAAAACCTCCTCGATTTCCCCTTGCTCGAATCCGCCGTGGTAGCTTCGATCGTTCAGAAACCTAGGCGACGCGCCAATTAAAATCAGTTTCGTGAATAGATCGGGCCGGCGGATGGAAGCGAGGATTCCGATCGAGCCGGAGATGGAGTGGCCGACGAAGGTACAGCGGTGGACGCGGAGAGCGTCGAGGATGTACAATAAGTCATCCACGTAAGCATCTAGGGTTGTGTAGCGGCGGAAATCGAAGTAATCAGGATTAACAGTGCCGGCGCAGACGAGGTCGTAGAGGACAATCCGGTGGTCGCGGCTGAAGTACGGCAGAATGCGCTGCCATGCCGATTGATCGGTGCCGAAGCCATGGGAGAGGACTAGAATCTTCTCGCCGGAGCCTTCGACTCGCACGTTCAATGCTTCTAACAGACTGTGCCCCATTTTTTTGAAAAATTGAGAAGAAATAATAAATTTATTAGATTAGTGTATTTTATTAATATTTATTTTGGAGTGGTTGAGAAATGGGAATAATTTAATGCCATGTTTGGTGTGGGGTATTTATATTGGATAATAGGCAGAGGATATATTATCTCATCTGTTTGGATGAGTTTTTCTTTATATGCTAAAGTGAGATGGGATATTTTTTGCAAAAGGAAGTGACAGCTGAATCTGGGATGTGTATTTTTTGTGGTAATGTAGTTGCATGTAAGTACAATGCATTTTGGATTTGTTAATAAAATATAGTATTTGGAAAAAAATAGTCAAAATAACAGTTTACGTAACTTTTATGTATTGTCAAATTTGTAAAAATTTATTAGAACTAGCACTTTGACTGGACTCTAAAAGGAAATATTCTTCTGGACAAAACTGTTGGTCGATCAAAGATGTCTGTTTTCTGAACTGTGGCCCAGTTTCGTGCCAACTGTTTTCGTATTAACTGAATTAAGAGAAAGTTCAACTTTGCACAACTTCAAGCAAGTTTCATATAATTTCAACATGGTATCAAGGGTCATCCATTAACCGGTTTTTTCTCCTTCATTCTGTTTTTGATTCCTTTCTTACTTCCTGATACGATCTGTTGTCGTCAATGGCTTCTTCCGCTGCGTTGTCTTCAAGTGTTGTTGCAGTTCTACCGTCTTTACCGATGATCACGCTCAAGTTGGATCTATCCAACTATTTGTTTTCGAAAGTGCAAGTTTTGATCACTGCATGAGCGCATGGTTTTGAAGAGTTTCTGCTTGGGATGAGCTCTCCTCCATCTCAATTTCTTCAAAGACCGGTGGCCACTGATGGTCCTTCACAAGTTGTTCCGCCGCAACAACAAATTACTAAGTCTTCTGAAGCCTGGAAGATTCTTGAGTCTTTATTTCAGTCTCAATCCAAGGCTAGGGCAATGCACTTGAGAACAACATTACAGACAACTAAGAAGGGTGTTCAAACCATTTATCAATGTGTTGCAGACAAGGGGCATAGCTGATGCTTTGGACAAATTGTCAGTGATGATAATTAGCATTAGGTCCTGAATTCGAATATGTAGTAGTCAATCTATCTCTTAGACCAGATGCATTCTATCTAATAGATGTACAATCTGCATTGCAAACTCATGAGATGCGCTTGCATCAGTTTCACACTTCTACCAATATTGGCATGCCTTCTGCACATTATGTTGCTTCAAACAACTCTGCTAGGGGAGGATATTCTTAATAGAGGTACTAACTCAGGAAATAGAGGTGGTTTTGGTAGAGGCTGGGGAACTTTTAATAGTGCTAAATTGTGGACAAAGCTCGAATTATCTCGAATTTAGATTTTGAACCCTGATATTCCCAAATCTAGCCCTCACTACCCTTTTCGATATAGTTAATATTTCTTTTCCGACTATAGTTGTTGATGATAGGACACCAACAATTTAAATTTTGTGGAAAATTATCTTCATCGGGACCTAAAGTTATTTGGTAGGTAATTTTTCGGTGTGATTTGAAACTAGGATTAATATTCACTTGTTTACCACAGTGAGGAGGAAGGCTCATTGCCTCCCTAAGTGAGATGAGATAGGAACGAGATGCTCATTTCTCCACCCTGTCGTCACACCATACCTAATTTTTATATGTTCTTATTTTAACAAGTAATTCTCTTGTGCGATGTACATATTATATATATATATATATATAATTTTTTCATAAATAAATAATTTTATTGAGTAAAAAATAAGATAACTATTAACATGTAGCTAACAAAAACTATATTTATAAATTATTTAGTTCTGATTTCAACCAGAAAAACAACCGTTGTTGATTTGTATACTTCTTCCCCTATGAGAACACGCACCAAAAAGTTCAATTAATTATAAATATTCGAACTAGCACAAATAACACACAACTTATGAAAAATATAAATAAATAAATAAAGTAGCTTTATTTATAGAATGACACCAAGACTACAAAATGAAATAAAATAAACTTATTAATCATATAAAAAAAAAAAAAAGAGAAAGTTATTCAATAGTCTTATTATAAGAATTAGGATTTCTAATTGTAATTGTTGTTTGTTTATTTAAGCGTTTACTCGTTTTTATATTCATTGAGTTCAAATAAATTCATAAGGTCACGCACCTATTCTTCGTGGGCACATATTAATGTGTCAATATCTCCTGCAAAAAGCTAAATTATCTTATCTAAAATATAAAGATAAGATCTTAATACATTAGCGGTGTGCATATTAAGCGTGTGCAAAGAAATTAGAGATAATGATTCACCTAACTTAAGTGCGATGCGGATTCTTTGTTACGATAGATGTGTCATCTTATGTTACACTTAATTCAATACATGACATATATTAATTCGCGACATTATCCAATACACGTGTCGATTAGTGAATATGATGATATAAAAGAAAACACCAAAATATAACGGGTGATCTCGTTGGATTTGAGAGGGGACATCTAGGAATATCACCCTCACATTCAAAGTTGTATGGTCCCTCCCAATAGACCTCTCAATTCTATTCATTTCAAATTTATTACTAACATTAATTTCTTACTTTTGTCCTTTCTAGAGTCATCTCCAAGGCCAAATTATCCAGTATAATATACCTTTTAACACTACAAGAAAAAATTAAATTAGATATGGAAAAATGTCTCTCATAACATGATATCAGTCACTGAATTAAAGTAATGACGGACTTAAAACGAAATATTTGTTCACTATAATGCTCGTCTCTAAAATTTAGAGATCGATTTATTCTGTCACTAAATTTAAGACAAAATTTCGTCGCTATTATGGAATTAGAGACTAAATTACCTATCGAATAAAAAAGGATTATGCCCGTCTCTAATATTCGGTTGTTATTTCGTTACTAACCAGATACTAATGAGTTTTTACCACTTTACGTCATTATTCTATTAATTTCTATTTTATTTTTATTTATTGACCGATATCATCTGTTACTAATTTCTGTCTCTAATATAAAATTTCTTATATAGTGTAATCAGTATTTAGTCAAAATATATATTTTGCTTTGAAACTCTTAAAATTTCTAAATTGACAATTATCACTATCAAAAACGTTTTACAGCTAACGCTAATTTATTCACACTTTCAAAATAAATATGTTAGAATGACAACTAATTTAGAACGGATGGAGTGGTGACTAGTTGTTAGTTGAAAGATGAAGTAGTGAGTGTGAGGGTAGTTTAGGAATTTTCATTACTAATCAATCTAGAAAATGACAAAACGTCACACATTTGAAAAATCATAAATCTTCAAAACGTCATTATTCATGAAACTGATAAGTAATTTTGGTAAATATAATAAAATACGATACTGTTCACGCTAATATTAAAAAAATAAGTGTTTTCTTAAGATATTTATCATTTTAAGTTAACAAAGTCGCCCCTACGAGGGGCGACTATGAACAGTGCTGTTAGATTTTTGGAAAGTCGCCTCTACCTTAAAATGATAAATACCTTAAAAAATACTTATTTTTTTAATACTTGCGTGAATAGTACCGTATTTTATTAAATTTGCCAAGTAATTTTATTTATAATGAGCATATATATGAGATTTCGTAAAATCCTAGAAAATGAAACTGACGCTCAAATTTTAAAAGTTAATACTTCTTCCGTCCTACAAAGATAGACTTACTTTTCATTTTCGTCCCTCCCACAAAAATAGGTTTGTTACTATATTTAGCACATCATTAATATTTCCATCTTTACTCATATTTAATGTACTACCTCCGTTTTTTTAGATATTCTTTTAGATTTGGATAAAAAAATTAAGAGGTATGGAAAATGGACAAATAAGTCCTTAGTTAGATTATATAGAAATGGTAGATTAGATAATTAGAGATTTTTTTGGAATAATTATAGGGTTACTATTAGGAAAAAGGTCCAAAAAAGACTAAAAGAACAACTATTTATAAACAAAACACAAAAGTTATAAGGACATCTAATACAAAATGGAGGTAGTATCTTTTTACTAAATAAAGTAAAAATTTAATGCTCTAACTATAATAACTTCTTATTTTTTTGGTCTGTATAGAAAAATCTATAAGCCTATTTTTATGGGACGGAGGTAGTAATATATGTACTAATGTCGAAATTGGAATAAATAATATTGAGAAAGTAATATAATGAATAATTAAACGCGACAGGGTCACCTGCTTGACAGCGGCGCTAATATATTCACGCTCTTAAAATAAATGTGCTAGAACGGCAACTAATTTAGAACGAATGAAGTAGTGAGTGTGAGGGTAGTTTAGGAATTTTCATTACTAATCAATCTAAGAAAATGACAAAACGTCACACATTTGAAAAATCATAAATCTTCAAAACGTCATTATTCATGAAACTGATAAGTAATTTTATTTTATTATATCTCCATTTCTTTTTCAAGTGTACGTGTTTCATAGAATATTAATATTTTGTTAGAACGATATAAATTTCATTAATTTAACAAGAAAAATATATCAAGTTACTAATTATCAAAATTTATTTCAGTATAACGCATGGCAGAAGCGGTTACCCTCTTACTGAAAATAACAAGAACATACCTCTTAACACTCAAAGTTTCATATCTGAGACGAGATTTCAAGAAACTTCGTGAGTTTTAGCAAAAGCAGATCGAGATAGTTCAAATAAAATCGAGGGCAAAGTCTCATGTGCACCAGTTGTATGGTACAATTCGGATTGAGTATCACGATTCATGCTTAAAAGTATTACATGTTTTGGGTAAAGGTATTACACCAAAACATGTACTCCCTCCGTCCCAGTTAACTTTGCATACTTTCTTATTCGGTCCGTCCCACCTAACTTTGCACACCCTTAAAAAGGAAATCTCTCTCACAATCTCCACCCTCAATCTCCACCTTTAAAAAAGTCAAAGATTCTCCAAAATCTGTTTTTTCTTAACATCCGTGTTAGGTCAACCGTGCAAAGTTAGCTGGGACGGAGGTAGTAATAACTTTAAGCAACAATCGTGTTACCTTTACCGATCACATGTAATATTTTTAGGCATAAATAGTACTCCCTCCGTCCCGCTTTAATTTGTCTATTTTTCTTTTCGATTTGTCCCAATCTAATTTGATAGTCCATAAATAACAAATTTCTCTCACAATCTTCATCCTTAAAATCTCCACGTTCAATATCTACTTTTGAAAAAGACAAAGATTCCACCAAACCTGTTTTTTCTTAACCTTCGTGTCCGATCAAGGTAGACAAATTGCATCGGAACGGAAGGAGTAATATATTTTGATTCATAACTCGAATAAATCCGTACAACTAATGTACAAAAAGACCTTCTCAAAATCGAGAATCTCAAACGACAATCCTGAAAGGATGGTGAGGTTTAATGACCTCAAAGATGGAGATAAAAATTAGAAGAGTAGTGAAGAAGATTAGGCACATATATGTTGAGGAATCTGATTCAATGGATGTAACAAGATTAGATATGTACTACAGCAGTACTCTACTCTAGCTGCCGCATCCACTTTCTCCCCATATCTCTATCTCACTTAATGGACCAAATTGACCTGTGGTCCGAACTCAATTCGTTGGACCTGCAAAAAAAATATATCGGGAGGGTCCACTGCAGGAACTTCGATACTTAAGTCAGTTTTGATTAGGGATGACGAAAGATGTTAAAATTTCGGTATACTGCATATACCATATCGAAATATATCGAAAATATCGAATTATTTCGGTACGATATCGATATATAAATGTTAAATTTTCGGTATATACCGAAATAATCAGTAAATTAGTACTCGGTAATTTTCGGCATGTTTATCGAATTAATACCATTTTCAGTAAAAAAATAAATTATTTTGGTGTTCTTTGTTAAATTTGATATACGTAGGTGTATTTGTTTATCACTTGGCACAATCCATTGAGGATTGGATCAACTTAACCGTGCTTGTTTGTATATTCAGCACAATAAAGTAGTTTCTATCTCCTCTATCATTTTTCTACCTAACCAACTCTTACACACATCACACCACATTTCTCCATTTTATAGTATAAACAAACCCTAACTCAATCTCCAACCAACAAAACCAAATATTCATTTATTTAACTCAACCTACTATTTCCACTTTGTTTTCCCGACCTACGATACACCAACCTCCTCCAGTCATAAACAAACACAGCCACAGAGTTCAGTAATTTCGATATAATACGATATTTTCGATATAAAAACATCTTGGTAAATCGGAATGAGATATTTATATTGTTTCCGTACATATACTTCAGTGTATGGAGTATTTAGTACGATATCGATGTGAATTTTATTTTACCAATTTTTTTAGTACGGTATAGGATATTGGGCATTCGGTAAAAATTTCTATACGATTGAATATGCACGTGAAGAGGCTGTTTCTGCAGAAAGAATTTGATTTTGCACAAGTAATCTAATTTGATGAAAATTGCTTAACATGGCTAGTGTTTGATAAAAAAATGAAAAAAAAAAAAAAAAAAGGTGTGGGGTCCTGATGCACCTTGTTCTACCGAACTTCATCTACACATTAATATAATTTTGTTCGTTTTGGACCGAACCCGAATATATTTAATTTTATACTTTCTTCGGAAGGACCTCATACAAATGGAATCCATCTCATTCCTTACTATATACTCATGATTCTTTCGCATTCCTTATATGCTAATGATCATTTTCTTGTATATTCAATATGAGATATATTTGGCTATCGTAACAAGAGAAAACGAATATTGAAGTATTTGATAAAAAAATATTTCAAATTAAATTTTAGCTCGGATATTATTATCATCTTATTTATATATGTATTTATTTTTTTAAGGAAAACCTTCTAAAAATGAGTGAGTCTTGTGTGTGAACGATCATACGTGTGACTGAATACACTTTTACAGAAAATATTGATATTTTACAGAAAAAAATGATACTTTTACAGGAAAAAGTAATAATTTTACTACATTGATACTTATACTTTTGCTACAAAAAGTGATACTTTTTTTTGTTAAAAAATGTGATACTTTTACAGATAAACGTGATATTTTTACCATAAAAAATAATACGTTTTTCCATCACACCGTGTGACGATCGTGTGATGGGCACATACGAGTTTTTCCCTCTAAAAATTAGGTGTGAATGTTCAAGTTCTTTATGAGTCATCGCTGATGGCCCTTTATCATAATCTTATCCACCATCACATTCTACATATCCTTTTCACTAATTATCCTAATTTCTGCAATACCCATTTATGTATATATTCTTTTTTTTAGAGAATACACACACACATATATATATATATATATGAATAAGTGAATTTTGTGTGTGATAATTTTACGTGTGACGAAATATACTTTTACAAAAAGAAAATGATATCTTTTCAGATAAAAGTAATATTTTGCTACAAAAAGTGATATATTTTTTTGTTCAAAAAAAATCATACTTCTTTTTTTCCGTCACACCGTGTGACGGTCTCATATAAGTTTTTGATATATATATATATATATATATATATATATATATATATTCCTATATTCTAACTTTTGAGACAAAACGGAGAAACAAAACGAACAAGAGGTCCTAATCTAAGAAGTTTTCTTTTCGAATCTTTGGTATACCTTTAAGTTTCTTTAGAAAATTTAATTCTAAATAATGATTAATAATATAAAAATTAATTTATTCCCAATTTATATTTTGAAATATTTACAGACTCAACGAATTAGATCGTGCATAAATATTGTTCTTGACAACGCTTTTACCTGTATGGACATCGAATAGGTGAATATTTATATGCGCAGGTCGCGCTTCTCATTCACCCATTAGTCATTTTGGGCAAATATAACATTGTCTCGAATTTCTTTCAAAAAAGAACACGATACTACTACAAACTTCCACGTTTCATTACTGGGTTTTACTTTAAATTTACCCAAAATGGGGCTGCCCAAAAGTCCATTTTCCAAATGACTAATATAAAAATAATTATTAAAATATTGTCGACCTAACTCTTATAATAATGCTGGACAAAATTAAAAGCGTTTCTAATGGGGTCCAAATAAGTAGGCACAACCTTTTAAATACAGTAATTCATACTTTTACGAGTCTTTTGTATGACGGTTTCACGTGTGATAGATTAGATTTTTATAAAAAATATTGATATTTTTATAGGATAAAATAATATTTTTACAGATAACAGTGATACTTTTGCTACAGTGATACTTTTGTAACAAAAAGTGGTACTTTTTTTTAAAAAAAAAAAAATGATACTTTTACAGATAAACGTGATACTTATACTACAAAAAGTAATATTTTTTGCCCGTTATACCATGTGACGGTCACAAACAAGTTTGCCTATGACATATTATATTTATTGATTAACTTATTCAATTACATATAATTTATTTGTAAATTAAAATTTTCAAATTTTTATTTATATTTGTAAAATAAGAGATTAAGTTTTTTAAATATAACTTGTTGGAACAAAGGAAATATAGTTTTCACTTTAATCAAACTTCTTCATCACTCTTTGATTTTTATATTCAAGTACCCAACCAACCCCATTTGATAGAACGAGTACCTAATATTCTATTCCATGAGCCGAGTCGAAATTTGACATGTTCGAGGAATGCTTGTTAAATTTAAGTGTACTGAATTCGAAACAAGCTTGTGAATTTGGCGTTTATTAATGTTCGCGAACTGTTCCTGAACATTAACGAATACCAAGTTTGTTAACATTTTGTGTTCATAAACGTTAATATTATACATTATACTAGTTTTGCACAAAGCATATCTTGAGGTATATTCTTTCACAGTATGGACATATTAACTAAGTGAGTCACATAAATATTATAAAACCATTATTATTATTAATTTTAAACGAGCCTAAAACATGTTCATGAACCGTTAAAGAACGAGTCATTCAATATTCAAGCTATATTTGTTATTAAACAAATAGAAACAAATTAATTCGAACAAGCGCTAACTTAGTTCGAACACAAGTCTTTTATCAAACGTTCTGTTCGTTAACACCTCGCCTCGTAAAAAGGGAAAAAAAGTCATTGATGCTTTTTCCTATAGGAAAGCACGCTTGTGTATATTGCCACTTTCCACTCCATTAATTTGGGCACCATCATATGTCTTAACCCTCTCTCATTTCTTGATTTGACAATCATGGATAACATTGAAAAGTTGGTTACTATTCAAACTTATTGTTTTTAATGTTTTTTCACTTCAATGGTCCACCAATTGCTTTAGGAACATATCTTGTTTGTGTGGCTAATTTGACTTTGCAGTTCGAATTTTCTACTACATTATATATATATGTATCGTGTGTGAATTGAAGTGTGGTAGAAGATGTTGTATTGTATGGAATAGAAAATCCAAATATCGGATCTTGGCTAGTTGTTCATGTTAAAAAGGAAAATAAGATTAGTAAATGATGTTATGGGTAAATAGTTCTTTTAGTTCACGGCCAAGAAAGTCTGCAAGTTTCACATCTAAATAATTCCGGATCCTATAGTTTCCGATATATATATATATATATAACAAGAATGTTCTAATAAAAGATATTCATAGATATCGGTAGTTGTTCGGTCGTACCCAAACAGTTGATCCAATCCCGTTAAAAGATGTTGAGAAAGGGTACTTGTTAATTCTCACCATTTTTTTATTTAAGGACATTACTTTTGCTCATTTTGATTTTGATCTTTTAATTTTTGAAATTCGATAAATTGTCCTTTTAACTTTCAAAAGCCAACAAATTGGTCATGTCACCGTCTACAATAGGTAATATCTAATTTGTCGAATTTATTGAATTTCAAAAGTTGAAGAACCAAAATCGAAATGACTAAAGATAATATCCTTAAATTAAAAAAAAAATATTAATCGACTGAAAAAACTAATTACCCTATTTTTTTGTTTTTAAAGGATTAGTAAATAATTGTGGGAATTTATTCCATTGCATTTGTTTTTAAAGACCTGGTTAAAATTAATATTTGTGTAAAAATCACTTATGGTTAAAAGTGAGTCGTGTTTTGGAATAAAGTGGTTTTGACCGAAATTCTAGAACTGAAGTGTTTTGTAAATAAGTACTTCTGGTCAAGGACTTGAGGACAAAAATATCAATGAATATTAAAAAAATATTGTCTAGAAAAATAAAAATGAGTTGAAGCAAGGTTATAGCTTTTTACATCTCATGGCTAAAAACTGATTTATTTAAGCATAAGTTATGAAAGGCAAACGGTCACAATTACCTTCAAGTTAGTTAAAAGCTAAAGTGATTAAAGAAAGCTCTTGCAAATACTGCCTATGTATATGGCACTATATCTTCGTATTTGATTAATCACTGTAATATGCTAGGGGATATTTGAATTGGGATGGACCGTGATACAATTTTTGTTCTGAGATGTAGATGAGAAACGTACTAAATGAGCAACCAATCATTATACATATCACTCTTTAAATATTTTTTAATCATTATCAATTATCAACTAATCAACATATATTATTTTTCATATTATAATAATATAAACTATTCAGCTGCTTCTTAATCATTACCATAATTCACAAGAAGTTATTAAACATGACTAACTACTATTACCACATTTCGATTTGATATCTATAATACAATTATCATTATTTACTATTCATTTGATCGTATATATCTTGGATTTACTCAGTTGAATGTACTCACCAAACCTAAGTTCCGTTATCTATACTAGTGTTATAAGCAATAAGTTGATACTTGTGTGTAAGTTCCGTTAAATTGGAAATTGTGTCTTGTAAATCAAGTTTAGTAGAATTTCTCTTAGAAAGAGAGTAAAATGGACGTAAAAGGATCACCCTGCCTCTAAATCGCTATAAAATTCTTTTGTATATTATGTCACTATATTTTTCGAGCTCACACTACTCAAATTACTGATTGCGTTGTTTTGAAATACTAGTTACATTGTTTTAGCTACAAAACTCGTACGTTTCGCTTGCTATAAGTTTCGAACTCTACAACCAATAATAAAGTCCACGTTGAGAAGAAATTTACTGATGTAAGAAAATTTTCTTACAGCCAACAACAAAGAAACTAATTTGGGGCCAACAATGGTCAATTTGGTTTGTTCTTGTCGATTCATTGAGGTTAAAACTAAAATACAGCCGTTGTAGAACAACAGCTGCCGCCGCCTTGCTCATCTCTTAAACCCTAAATTGAAGGAGATGAAGAATTTTCTTTTAGTAACTTTAAAGAGTTTCCCAAAAATATAATTGAGAAAAATAATTAATATGCTGTGAATAATTAGCTTAATAGATGTTGTGCTGGATTTGTTAAAAATATGAAATAGCGGCATACATTTGCATATTTCACATTGCTGATTTTCTGAACTAGCTTTTCCACTGTGGATTTCCGTTTGTCACGTAAGCTAATTTACATATATATATATTGATAGGTCGTGAAGTAATTAGCAATTACTGAAATATTATGTTAGATTTGTTAAAATATGTAATGTTAGAATATACTCCCTCCGTGCCAGCTAACCTGCCTACTTATCATTTCGGTCCGTTCCACCTTAACCTACCGGCTCATAAATGACAAATTTCTCACACAATCTCTACCCTCAATCCACATTTGAAAAAGTAAAAAATTCCACAAAATTTGTTTTTTCTTAACCTCCGTATCTAGTCAACCTAGGCAGGTTAAGCCGGGACGGAGCGAGTATATTTTGTATATTATGCAGTTTTTTTTTTTTTTTTTTTCTTTCTTCCCTTTAAGATTTGGGCTTATTGTAATGTATTTTGGTCACTGATGAAGAAATGAATTTAGATACTTATGAGACACACTTTTATTGTTGAATGGGCTTTTTGCTTCTGCAGGCCCATTTTTAATAATCACTCAAAATTGTTAATATGCTATAAAAAGTGAATTGTTTTTCCAACAAAAAATTACTCCCTCCGTCGCGGTTAAAGTTGTCACTTTGACCGAGCACGGATGTTGTTTTTTCTTTGACTTTTTTAAAGGTGGAGATTGAAGGTTAAGATTTTGAGGGTGCTGATTGTGAGAATTAGTTTCCAATTTTGGAGTTGCAAGTTTAATTGAGACGGATCGAAAAGGCAAGTAAGCAGCTTTAATCGAGACGGAGATAGTATATTATAAAAAATTAAAATAATTTTAAATTATCTCAAATAATGATCGGAAAAAAAAAAACATTTTGAATTTTTTTACTATGCACGAGGAAATTGTACTAAAAAAACGATGCGTTAAATTATCTATGTTAAGCAATAGGTTGTAGTGTCTTGGGCTATAATCATTTGGGCTGAATTGGGTTAGACTTTATTTTGTTTTGGGCTGTAGAATCATTTTCTTTTCGTAATTAAATTTCTTTGGTGTAATCATTTTCTTATCGTTAATTCAGTGATGAATCAAATTGAATTCTCCTTCCGTCACGACTTAATTTACCTAGTTAATCGAACAGGAAGATTAAGAAAAAATAGATTTTGTGAAATCTTTGACTTTTTAAAAAGTGGAGATTGAGGATGAAGATTGTGCGAGAAATTTGTTATTCAAGAACTGACAATTTAAACTGAGACAGACCGAAATGACAAGTAGACAAGTTAAGTTGTGACGGAGGGAGTATATTTTTGCCTTATTTTATAAAAAGTTTAAGTTTATAAATGTATATATGTAAGATATTATACTCTCACAAAGTACTTTTCATCCAATAAAAAATCATACTACCTCCGTCTCGCTCTAACTTTCCTACTTTCTTTTTTTGTTTGTCCCAACTTAACTTGTCAGTTCATAAATGACAAATTTCTCTCACAATCTCCATCCTCAAAATCTCCACCTTTAGAAAAAAGTTAAAGATTCCACAAAAATTGTTTTTTCTTAATTTCCGTACTCAATCAAAGTAGGAAAGTTAGGCCGGGATGGGGGGAGTATTCAACTACACACTTCTTTAAAAAAAAATAACATCAACTATAGTCAATATTTTTTTTCATATCTAACTACACTTTCAATTATTTATTATACCCCAAGTTTTACACAAAGCCAGAAGAACGAAATGAAGACATAGTTGAATTTACATTGATTATTTAACATCATTAGATATCTTAATTAATATTTCACTTTGCGGGAAAAAAAACTCACAATAAATACGAAGATTACCAATATAATCGAGGTTTTGTCAAGTGAGAATAATATTCTTTGAAAAGCAGTTGTTTGAAACTTTCACTATTCTTGTTTTTATAAGTAGGTATTTGAGAAGGAATCGAGTAAATGAATATCAATGAAAAAGAATGGAGAAAGACACATTGGAACATGAAATGATTATAAAAAAATGAAATAAGTTCAATCAAAACCTCAATGCTTTAAAAAGACTTTCTTAAAAGTAAGGAAATTGAAATATATCGTAGTATTGATGACAAAAATTCTTCTTTGACTAAAAAAGGGTAACGATAACAAGTGGTGTTGAAAGAATAACTCAAAATTTGGTTAAATATTCAAAATCGATGAAAGTGTGTTAGTACGAAGAGTGTTTTAAAGAAAATGATATGTTCATTACAATGGAAAGAGAAGCGTTAGAGCACATCTTCTCCAAGAATTTAATTAAACAGTAACTTACATTTAATTTTTCATTACTCTGTATTCATGTCTATCTGAGTTTGTACAATTTCATACGTAGTGAGTTTCTCTCATTTATTTTGCTTTTTATTGGAAAACTAAGGCAATCGCCTTACCCCACGTAATGAAGGCACCCAAATATATATGTATTGTATATAATTTAGGATATATTTTGTTTAATTTAAAAATTAAAAATAAAATAAGTTCTTGAAATTAGTTTGTATATCTAAATCTAATAAAAATCAACAAAAGTTCAACTTTAAATATTAACAGGAAAAAAAGATGAACTATGAATACGTACGACGTACACACTTTACTTTTCTAGTTCTCAAACAGTTAAACACGTTATCACTTTTTTATAAATTTTAACAATTACATCAGATTTACTAGTTAAACTTGATCGTAAAAATTTAACTAGAAAAATTGCACCTTACTAAAATTTATTATTATTTTTAACAATTAAAAAAATCTATTTTTATATCTTACGTAGGACCCAAAAAATAATGAGCCGCCCCAAACACGTATAATTCTGCAATAGTAAAATAACTCTAATTTTCATAATTTAGGTTTAGAAATATTTGTAGACAGAAAATCTTGAACCCAAAAATGTCGGAAAAAATAATAGTGAGTAATTATTAGCACATGAAACATGTGGACTGCGACAGTTTGACGTGTAAGAAATTAAACCAAGATATATATATATAAGCTATTGACCACCTAATTAATTAATTAAACTTTGATGCATCTTTTTCTGACCAAATTTCATGTGAATATTAGGATTGCATGATTGTCTCTCTGTCACATCATATTTCACTTTCCCTTTTCTTTTCTTTTCTTTTCTTTTTCTTTCTATTATTTATGACTTTTAAATATCCTTTTACAAGAATCAAGGTTATGGATTTTTGTGACGGTCTCACAAGTGACGAAATACATTTTTACGGACAAAAATAATAGTTTTACAGATAAAAATGATACTTTTACAAATAAAATTGATACTTTTATAAATAACAAAAGTAATACTTTTACTAGATGAAAGTGATACTTTTACTGATAAAAATGATACTTTTACCATAAAAAGAATTACTTTTTTTTTTTGTCACACGTGTGACGGTCTCATACACGTTTTTATCTTTTCTTTTTTGTGGTTCTGGAATTAATAAGCATTAGTCAAATCGTAAATTGGAGATTAATAACTAATTAGGGTCTAGACGAAAAGAAATTTAAAAGTAAATATAAACGGACAATGAAAATTTAAATAGGAAGTCAATGAGAATTTAATGTATAGACGATAGACGAAAATTAATTAGAAACTTTTGTAATAGAGACATGAATACAAATTTTAACAGGAGGAAATGAAAATTATTTGTTCTCCCATGCAAAGATCGCTTTTTTCATGAGGCGGAAGATTCGATCGCCTCAAGTCCTTAAAAACGAGAAATTTATGGGGGACCTACTTTGTAAACCGAAGAAATTTTGCTTGGGATTATTAACACGGGATTCGAATCCCCCTTCTTGTAACCTCTCTCCTTTTTAAAGGAGAACGAGTGGGTCATCTACTTTTATTATTATATACTCCCTCCGTCCCGCCTTAATTTGCACACTTTCCTTTTTCGGTCGTCCCATCCTATTTTGCACACCCCTAAAATGAAAAGGAATCTTACAATCTCCACCCTTAAAATCTTCACCCTTAATCTCCATCTTTAAAAAAATCAAAGATTCCACAAAATCTGTTTTTTCTTAATATACGCGCCGCAACAGGTGTGCAAATTAAGCCGGGACTGTGGGAGTATTTATTTTAAAATATATGAGAAAATTAAGGGATTCAAATTTCAACTCGACTCAGATAACTATAACATTAGAATTGATCCTGCTCCCAAATACTTGTGCATGAACTGATTTTTTGAGACCACGGTTGTGGCCACAAATCATAAATTACAAATTATTTGAGGTCATTAAAGACTACTTTGAGAGAAAACTAATTGTTATAAAAAATATTTTAAATGCATTTCAGACCACTTTTGTGGCCACAAATAAATTATTTGTATTAGAGTTATTAAAACGACTAATTCGTAACGATATATTATCTTTAATAATAAATTATGATAAATACTTGTAAGTTGTGACAAATACTTATTATTTGATATCATTTTTATTGTATCAAATGATATTTTTTGATAGTGTGGTAAGAGGGTATCTAGTCTCAGAAAAAATAAAAAGGAAAAAAGTTGCTATGGGCTGGTCTAGAATCTTCTACATGGCTCTTTATAAAAGAAATTAATAAAATAATAATAATAAAATAATAATAATGAGGCCAAAAGAAGCCATTAACTAAGACATTGGTGGGTTATTTCATTTGTGAAAGAAATGGGTGGAAGGTTCTTTCTCAAAGTAGAAAGAGTTCAAAAATTAAAAACAAATAAAACACTAATTTTAAATTATTACCATTATTTAATGTTTTAAAGGATGTGCATTAAGGTGGCAGATTGAGGTTAAGTGTTTAATCGAAACTTACATATAGTTAAGGAGATCTAGACCAAATAAAGTGGAAAGAAGTCTAAGAAAAATATAGACATATAATAGTTGTTTAGCATCTAAATAGAAGTATATCGAAGGTAGGCTGAGTTTTTTTGTTTGGATTGAGAGAAGTGAAATGGATGGATTTAGAATTCATGGATTTCAAATTCACCTTAGATAGAAGAGATTTGAAATCCACCAAAATACGTAGGGGCTGTTTGGTTTAGGCTTAAGTGGGTCGGGGAAAATCCTGACTTTGAATTCCTAGGATTTAAAAATAAAGGTAAATAGTAAAGATGTATGTTTGTTTTAAAATTGTATAGGTAGGATTATATTGTAGATGCCAAATCAATGTTGGAAAATAAAGATATATATTAGGTGTAGGTAGGATTTATAGGATATGATTGTATTGGATGAAATATTTTGAGTTTAAATCTTAAAACAAATGGGGATTGAGTATTTTAACATCCAAAATCTGTCCATGCTAAGCCTAAAACAAACAACCCCGTAAGGTTGCATTTAGATGGAAGGATTTGAGAATGAATTTGTAATTAGTCTCAAATTCTTCGATGTTGTTTGGATTAACATAGATTTAGAAATTCATAATTTTATTTTGAGCTTTTTTTTTTGTGAAGGATTTGAGTGGATTTCAAATCCCCTCTATCTTGACTAGATTTGAAATCCGCTAATTTTAAATCCATTTATTTCAAATCCTCTAATCCAAACATAACCTAAGAAAATAGTTCAAAATGAAATTATGAATTTTTAAATTCATGATAATCCAAACAACAACATTGAATTTAAGACTATAATTTAACGATTCATCCTCAAATTTGTCCGTCCTAAATTCCTAATGCAACCCAAAAAGTAATGAACCAGAGGTATTTAAGTGGCCCCGTTTGCAAATCCACCATTTTGTAATTGTTAACCATAGAATTGGGTGTGACGAGTCTCACTCTTTTATTTCCTAAACTAGTGGAGAATTCGTAGGAAATTAATTGCATGATTAATAAACTAATAATATTAAACGAAAAATATTACCTTCTTAGGCAAAAATGATACTCCCTCTGTTTCGAATAAACTTGCACACTTTTCGTTTTCGACCGTTTCAAGTAAACTTGCACACTTTTTAATCAGAAAAGTTATAACATAATTTCCACCCTCAATCTCCACCTCAACCAACCTTTGAAAAGTCAACAAAATCTAAAAGAATAATTTTTTCTTAATATGTGTACCGACCCACCTGTACAAGTTCATTCGAGACGGATGGAGTAAATGATAGATAAGAAAAACTAGTCAAGAATTAAAAGAAAGAAAACAACTAAAAAGGCATAATAAAATACCCAAGATATACTACACAAACACTTCATACACTTTAACTGACGTGTGGTGCTAAAGGTCTTATATCAACCAATTGTTCAAACAATAAAAAAACAAGGAGTAAGGAAGTTCGAGGCAACTTCAGAGTTGGAGGAAGTTGTCTACTTCCAAAATCTGATTCAAGTATATCGTTCGAAGATATTCCTTCGAATGAAAGCATATACGAAGAAAAAGAAGAAGATTATAGCAAAGATGAGTCTTCAGAATAAAAATCAGATTGAAGAAGAAAACGTTTTACGACATGAGACATGCAAAGATCTATTTGTATTCTTCACACAGATGTCAATTTCTCGTAATAATCTTAAGAAAATTAAGAGAGAATACCCCAAAATCCAAATTTGTGATGGATTTTTAGTTGGGAGATTGGATAAGACTTTGAGACATTTCCTATTGAAGAGAAGCACCATATCATCTACAAGATCACGACAGGGGAAATTGCAATTTCCATGGATCTAACAAGTAATGTGGTGGAGATGCAGCTAGTTCCTATCAAAGAAATCAGAGAGGAACTCAACAGAGTGAATAAAGAGGTTGCTCAGAAGATGCAATGGATTCATATCGGAGCCATCAGAAATCTGATAAAATCAACATTCAAGGAAGGAATTGATTCTCCAATTGATATCACTATCTTCGATAAGAGATTAAAAATCTGCGAGATGGATGTTTCGGAGGAATCATGCAATATTTATGCCGGGAACTTGACATCCTATATTTATCAAAAGATTGCCTATAACTTGGCAGAACGAGATTTTAATAGAGTGCTAACCCTTTATCAAGATTTCTAGGTTGGATCCCTATATGGATCTAGATGAAGAAAAAAAAATGAACAAATGGAAGATACTCCTTCTGATGTCTCAAGCCAACCCAAGACATCTGGGTTAAAAGAGGGAGAGATCAGTCTTAAGCTATTGGCCGGCACCTCTAAGACTAATACTAACAACATTAAAGTTTCTCCTTTTCAGGTTTATCAAAACACACGTGAGAAAATTATCACAGGAGCTGGTGTCAATCCAGCAAGATGCCACATTTGAACAATCTTGTAAATATCCGAGGATGTGGATGTTCTCAGGAACCAATCCACAAGAAGTAAATGAGTGGTATGGTTTTGGTTTTAGCTTCGATTCATACCGTATCACCAAGTTTTTTTAAAAAATTCAAAACTACCGTATGGGTACGCAATGTCGTGAACGAGACATGGAGAAACAACGATCACCTCGAACGCGAGATATTCTGGAGCTAAAGTTCTTTTTCAGCTGCCCCAAAATCATATAAGAACGGGTCTCATCCAACTTTCCATTACATAAATATGCAGAGGAAAGACAAGAGATCGGCGAACAAAATATGTCTGCCTCAGAACACAAGACTCCTCTGGTATCAACCTTTACTAAGGATGATATCTCTACAAGTTATGAGTTAGTCTCATAGATAAGAGGAAGATCAAGGGAGATTTCAAAGCCTTTCAAAAGACGGTGAACGGATCAATCTTGGTCAATACCATGACATCAAGAAGTTATGAGTTATGAGTTGCCGGCAAGTACGAAAAATGCCCGAAACTTCTACAACATGGTGCATGTTGGAAGATGTACTAGTGTATAAATAAGTTTGTGATTTCATAATAAAGTTTGGGCTTCTGCTTCATCATCTTCCCAATTTACATATTTATGTTCATTAACCAAGCGAATGTTCTACGCCTCGAAGTAGGAAACAAGGCGATGTTGTTGTTAGGAATTTATCCCAACTCTTACCACGAAACAACTAGACAATCGGATAAAGAACGCAACAACAATAGCAAACAACAAGACAACGATTTGATTACCCAGTTCGTTACGAAGAGTAACTACGTCTGGGGGCGATACCAAGCCAGGATATTTTGCTTTGTGATGAATTTTGGGAGTTACAATAAACAATGAAGGAGAAAACATATTTTAATAACTTCTTGGATCCTAAAACTGACCTCAGCTTGAGGCCTGATAAAGTAGGATGGTTTAAGAATCTCGGCCGAGATCAGTCCCTGTCTCGGCCGAGATGACTCTCAAAAAAGCATAAAGTAAGTCGGTGTTAAACGTCTCGGCCGAGATCACTCTCTGTCTCGGCCGAGATGAGTCTTCAGAGCAAACTTCCAGTTTTGCCTGCCTTCACGTCTCGGCCGAGATCATTCTCTGTCTCGGCCGAGATGACTCTCCAGGGCAAACCTCCATTTTGCCTGCCTTCATGTCTCGGCCGAGATCACTCTCTGTCTCGGCCGAGATGACTCGACAGCCCGTCTCGGCCGAGATCCTTCCCCGTCTCGGCCGAGATTACTTTCCAGCGAGAAACACCCCTGTTCCCCTGTTTTTCGCTCCACAACTCAACAATCTCCCACTTGGAGACTAAAACACCTTCAAAGCAAATTTCTTCCTTCCCGTCTCCTACTTGGTATCACCATCTCCTCTTTTTCTTCACGTTTCGAGGCCAATTGAAGTTATGCACAACTTCAATTTCTCTAAGGTTACAACCTTAGTAAACATGTCGGCAGGATTCTCACTCCCGAGAATCTTCTCAAGTCGCAAGGCTTTCATCTCAAGTAAGTGTCGGATGAAGTGATACTTTAACTCAACATGCTTAGTTCTTGAATGAAATGCCGGATTACTCGCCAAGAAGATTGCACTCTGACTATCACTGTAGAGTACACTATTTCCGTGCTCCTTTCCAAGTTCACCCAAGAACCTTTGCAACCACACCATCTCCTTACTTGCCTCCGTCACGGCAACGTACTCCGCCTCCGTGGTGGATAGTGCAACCACCTTTTGCAACTTAGATGTCCAGGAAATTGCCGTACAACCATAAGTAAATACATACCCGGTCGTACTCTTTCTTCCATCAAGATCGTTTGATGCTAGGTCCGCATCAACGTAGCCAACTAACTCAGAATTTCTTCCATCGAAGCACAAAGCTTTACTTGTGGTACCTCGCAAGTACCTTAGAATCCACTTTACCGCTTCCCAATGCTGTTTGCCCGGATCACTCATGAACCGGCTCACTACTCCCACTGCATGCGCAATATCCGGACGAGTACAAACCATGGCGTACATTATACTCCCAATTGCCGATGCATATGGCACATCCATCATTTGAGTACGCTCCTCCTTGGTACTCGGCGACTCCTTCTTCGACAGCTTAAAGTGTCCCCCCAAGGGAACATTGACCGGCTTCGAAACCTCCATGTTAAATCTTTCAAGGACCTTCTCGATATAGTCCGCCTGCGAAAGATACAACAAATTTGCCGCCTTTCTCTCGATCCTCATACCCAAAATCTGTTTCGCTTCTCCAAGGTCTTTCATGGAGAACCTCTCAGACAATTGCTTCTTCAGTCTCTCCAACTTCCTTGGATTTGCTCCTACAATCAACATATCATCAACGTATAGTAGTAGGATGAGATAGCTATTGTCAAACCTTGTGTAGTAACAGCAATGATCAGCATGGCATCTATGGTATCCAATTTCCAACATGAAATTGTCGAACTTCATGTACCACTGCTTCGGAGCTTGCTTCAACCCATACAAGCTCTTCTTCAACTTGCACACAAGACTTTCCTTTCCGTCTACCACGAACCCCTCCGGCTATACCATGTACAACTCCTCCAACAAATCACCATGAAGGAAAGCCGTCTTCACATCCATCTGATGCAGCAGTAGATTCTCCGCAACCACCATGCTCAACACCATGCGAATCGTTGTCAACTTCACAACAGGAGTGAACACATCCGTATAGTCAATACCATACCGTTGCTCGAATCCTTTCACGACTAACCTTGCTTTGTAGCGTTTGCTACCATCGGCCTCATTCTTGATTCGGTAGACCCACTTGCTGTGCAACGCCTTCTTGCCCTTGGGAAGCTTGGACAGTTCCCAAGTGCCATTCACACGAAGTGATGCCATTTCATCTTCCATGGCAGCCATCCAACTTCGTTTATCAACAACCTGCTTTGCCTCTGCAAAGCTCTCAGGTTCACCACCATCAGTCAACAATAAGTAAAAGTTAGAGGGTGAATACTTATTTGGTGGCCTTCGTTCTCTAACTGGTCTTTGAGGTGGTGGTGGTGTTCTTGGTTCGTCATCATGAACCTCCTCATCGACCGGACTCTCTTCGCTCCCACTCGAGTCTAGATCGGGTAACTCAACAGTGCGGAGCTTTCCACTGTCAGCGCCCAAATCCTTCATTCTATCCTTGTACATAACCTGTTCATTGAATATCACATCTCGGCTGCGAATCACTTTTCGGCTTTGCTCATCCCATAGCCTATAGCCGAATTCATCGCCGCCATACCCAACAAACGTACACTTCACGGACTTGGCATCTAGCTTATTTCTCACAACAGAATCCAAAAGAGCATAAGCAACACAACCGAAAATACGCAGGTAAGATAGATTTACCTCCTTTCCAGTCCACTCCTCCTCGGGTATCCGATTATCCAAGGGAACCGATGGACCTCTGTTGATCAGGAATGCAGCTGTGCTCACTGCATCCGCCCAGAATGACTGAGGCAGTCCGCTCTTCAGTCTCATGCATCTCGCTCGTTCATTTAGAGTTCTGTTCATCCTCTCGGCCACACCATTCTGCTGGGGCGTTCCACGTACAGTCCTCTCTGTACGAATCCCATTCTCAGCACAATACTCCTTGAACTCCTTGAGTTCATATTCGCCACCGTTGTCGGAACGCAGGCACTTCACCTTCAACCCCGTCTCCGTCTCAACCAAGGCCTTCCACCTTTTGAAAACGTCAAATGCATTGGACTTATTTTTAAGAAAATAGATCCATACCTTGCGGGTTGAATCGTCGATGAACGTCATGTAGTACATCGATCCTCCGATGGACGCCACCGGAGCTGGTCCCCATAGATCGCTATGGACCAGCTCTAGCTTCTCCTTCTTCAGGGTCCTGCCACTCCTCGAGAAACTCACTCTCCTTTGTTTCCCGAAGACACAATCTTCACACATACCAACCTCCACGGTTTGTAAACCAGGCAGTTTACCCTTCGAACTCATGACTTTCATCCCTTTCTCGCTCATGTGGCCCAGCCGACAGTGCCACAAATTTGCATCACCATTACCACTCGCAAGATCAAGGGAATCCTGCGAGTTACTGGTCATGTACAGCGTTCCTTCCTTCTTACCACGAGCTACTACCATAGCTCCCTTGGTAATCTTCCAGTTGCTACAGCCAAACGTTACTACGTAACCTTCCCTGTCAAGCTGTCCAACTGAAAGTAGGTTCCTCTTTAATCCAGGGATATGTCTCACTCCATTCAATATCAGTTTTGAGCCATTTGATGTCTCAACCTTTACGTCTCCCTTACCCACGATTTTCAGGGGTTCATCATCTGCCAGATACACCTGTCCAAAATCGCCAGAAACATAATTTTGCATTATACTAAAGTTACCGCATGAATGGAATGATGCGCCGGAATCCAAGACCCAAGACTCCATGGGACTGCACACGCTCAAGACCAATGCATCGCCATCATCCTCTTCCGTGGCTGCATTTGCTGTCTTCCTGTCTGCCTGATCCCCCTTGTTCTTCTTCGGCGCCTTGCACTGGTATTTAAAATGACCAACCTCGTCACAATTCCAGCACTTTTTCGTCTGACTCTTCCCTCTGGATTTTGACCTCCCCTTAAACTGCCTTCCCTTCTGTCTGCCCCTGTTCTCGGTATTCAGTGCTGACCCTGAGGACGATCCTGGTCCTGATCCTGATTCGTTTCTCCGAATCTCCTCCCCGATCATCAAGTCCCTCACCCTGTCATACTTCAGCTTAGCGTCTGTGGCGCTAACGGCTGTCACTGTACCGGCCCAACTGTTTGGCAGAGAAGATAGCATTATTAGGGCCCGAATCTCATCATCAAACTTTATATCCACCGAGTCCAACTGTGAGGTTAGCATGTTGAACTCATTCAGGTGTTGCCTTACTGGTGTTCCCTCTGTCATCCTCAGATTAAACAACCGTCTAATCAGATGAACCTTGTTTGCCGTCGATGGTTTTTGATACATCTCCTCCAAGGTTTTCAGCATCTCCCATGTAGACCTCGCGCCTGTGGTATGGTAGGCCACTTCCTTGGACAGCGACAGACGCACCGCGCTCATCGCTTTCCTGTCCAATAGCTCCCACTCCTCCGCAGACATCTTCTCGGGCTTCTTCTTGAGGGGCTGGTGCAAATCCTTACCGTAAAGGTAATCTTCGATTTGCATCTTCCAGAATCCATAATCAGTCCCATCGAATCTCTCCACCGTAATCTTTCCGTCGTTCATCGTGAATCCTCCAGGAAACTAACCCGGAGCTCTGATACCAGTTGTTAGGAATTTATCCCAACTCTTACCACGAAACAACTAGACAATCGGATAAAGAACGCAACAACAATAGCAAACAACAAGACAACGATTTGATTACCCAGTTCGTTACGAAGAGTAACTACGTCTGGGGGCGATACCAAGCCAGGATATTTTGCTTTGTGATGAATTTTGGGAGTTACAATAAACAATGAAGGAGAAAACCTATTTTAATAACTTCTTGGATCCTAAAACTGACCTCAGCTTGAGGCCTGATAAAGTAGGACGGTTTAAGAATCTCGGCCGAGATCAGTCCCTGTCTCGGCCGAGATGACTCTCAAAAAAGCATAAAGTAAGTCGGTGTTAAACGTCTCGGCCGAGATCACTCTCTGTCTCGACCGAGATGAGTCTTCAGAGCAAACTTCCAGTTTTGCCTGCCTTCACGTCTCGGCCGAGATCATTCTCTGTCTCGGCCGAGATGACTCTCCAGGGCAAACCTCCATTTTGCCTGCCTTCATGTCTCGGCCGAGATCATTCTCTGTCTCGGCCGAGATGACTCTCCAGGGCAAACTTCCAGTTTTGTCTGCCTTCATGTCTCGGCCGAGATCACTCTCTGTCTCGGCCGAGATGACTAGACAGCCCGTCTCGGCCGAGATCCTTCCCCGTCTCGGCCGAGATTACTTTCCAGCGAGAAACACCCCTGTTCCCCTGTTTTTGGTTCCACAACTCAACAGTTGTGCTGGTTGTTGAAGGAGTTAACATCTAAAACCATTGTTTGCGATTGAGCTGTTAGAGTGCGAGAGTTCTTTAAAATCCGGTTGATATGACCGGGCTGCTCTCATTAATAGAACCGTTAGTAGTAAATTCGAATTTTGTATGTCTAATTTCGACTGTCTTCGGGCCATGCTAATAATTATGCTCGTACCATAAAATCGTGTCGTAATTATCCTATTGTCATGTTAAAGGTCGTGCTATGTTAGTTTCGTCCAATGACAAATCTTGTCTTCGTGCCATAAATTTTATTTCGTGACATAAGTTTGTACTCCACTACTATTGCCTGACTTAGTAATTAACCCAAAAAAGTTGCAAAATCCCAACGCATCAAAACATTATAATTGGCGACCAAAATGAATAATAAGAGAGTAGAAGAAAGTATAACACATACGACATTATAAAGATTTAATTCTTTATAGGATACCACATCCGTGTAGATCAAGTAGTAAAATACTTCAATCTTTTCTTGTACGAAAATAGAAATTAGTAACTCCCTCCGTCTCAGCTAACTTGTCACAGTTGACCGGACAATATTAAGAAAAAATTGATTTTGTTTTTTCTTTGGCTTTTTCTAAAGGTGTAAATTGAGTGTGGTGATTGTGAGAAAAATTTCTTTATTAATATGAAAAATTAAATGAGACGAATCGAAATGAAAAGTGTGACAAGTTAGTAGGACGGACGAAGTATAACTCAGTAGATTGAGTATATTGTAAACCAGACCCTATCCCTACCACGGTTATAATAATAATAAAAAAATAGAGAAGAAAACAAATACCTTTCACAAAAATATAAAAATTACAATTGGGAATAGAAAAGCAATATCCAAATATACGATCCCCAAAGTAAAAAAGCTGCAAAACTACAAGGAAGTATGGGTATGGGACTTTTTTTTTCATTTTTTTTTAAATACCAAGATCAAAATCGAAGTAGGAGCATTGCAAATTTACAGTCACAGAAGGTGTATTTACAATTTGACCCTCGGGCTTCTGTGTGTTTTGATGATGATCATGTGTATTGTTGTGTTGTCTGGTTGTGTGTTTTGTCGTTTTGTGGAGTGGGCATGTGAAAGCGACAGATCAGATGTTGTGAGCAGCGGCGTTGGTGGATCTTGGTTGCCGTAGAAGCTCAATAAGTGCTTCTGCCTGTCCCAAATGTTACACACCATTCAACTTTCTTAGTTATATACATTTATTAAACAATCAAATCAAATAAATAAAGAAACAAAAAACAACTATGTTATGTCATTATCCACGCTGTCTTTCTGCATTAACATTAGTAACAACACTAATTATCATCGTTCTTAAATTCGTACAATCTAGATTAAAAAGTGAATCTAATTATCCATGTTTATACTGAAAAAATATTACTTCCTCCGTCCCGTCTTAATCTGCCTAGGTTGATCGGGCACAGAGGTTAAGAAAAAATAGATTTTGTAGAATCTTTGATTTTTTTAAAGGTGGAGATTGAGAATGGAGATTTTGAGGGCGGAGATTGTGAGAAAAAATTATCATTTATGGGGCTGGCAGGTTAAGGTGGGACAAACTAAAATGACAAGTAAACAGGTTAAGTTGGGACGGAGGTAGTACTTATTTTGATGAAATATACTACCTTCGTTTAGAAAATGAACAAATAAGCCCCTCATTAAATTTCTCTCTCCTTTAAATCCCTTAATTTTCTCACTATTGTTATGTAATTATATGGTAGGATGTAAAATGTGAGATTTTTTAGGAATAGTCAAATGGGTAGTATTGAAAAAATTGTGAAAAAAAACTAAATGAACATCCAATTATAAACAAAACACAAAAGCTAAAAGAATATTTAAAAAAAAAAAAACGGAGGTAATATTATTGTAATACTATTTGTAGTAGCGATCCTTCGGAGTGAGTAATACCTTTAGGGATACACTAACATATTTTTCAGCATAAAACTAATATATTTTCATGAAAAATTATTCATAATCCGAGTTGTACAAATTTAACTGGTGTACAAAAGAACAAATTTAAGTACTAAATAATTTCTCTAACATTTTCTTCGTTAGAATTTATTGTTTATTGGCTGAGATCTCATCAAAAAATTTATTCCGGACAAAAAAAGCTTGCCCAAAGTAGGAGAATCACAATACCACCTTGTTTATCTCAAAGCTAATACCATATTTCAATGGTCAAAATAAAATTTAAAAAATAATCAAACCGTTGAACCTAAATGCAATTTTATCAATTAAAATAGATTTACCGGCCGAGAAGGGAGTTCATAAATAAGTATTAATTTATTATTATTTTAACAAATTAAAAAGTCTCAATTTTTATATTTGGACTATAGTCTCTAAAAATGATGAGCCGCCCCTGATTATGAGACAGTATAATTAAGCCAAAGAAAAAGTCAACTAACGCAATATAGAGTCGTCAACGAAAATCAAGGCTACGTATACGCGTTAATTTGTTAATGAAGAAAAAGTTAAAAAAACGTGATGCAATGATTTATCATGAAACTGCAGAAAGCAACAACCCGTTATACGCAGTTTCAGGTTTAACGTTGAATACTAGTTATGTTTTTAGCCTTTTCCGGGCGCCTTTACACGTTCATAAAGTCAATTTCAATAGTAGAATGGTCACACATCTTACAACCTCTGTTGGTAAAAATAACCGACTAATTTCGATTAATCCATGTCCGGTCGTTGTTGGTCATTTATATTTTTTTCTCTATTCCTCATCTTATTAGTAAGGTTGTAAAAGTCGTTAGACGATATATTGAGACCTAACGACTAGTCGGGTCTGGGCGGGACTAACCGAGACATAAATGTAGTTAGGCGGGGAGGAATCGGAAAATAAACGTAAGTGATCAATGAGAACCTAGAGCCTAGACTGGAATTAATCGAAGCTAGTTGGTGATTTTTACAACAGAGCTTATTAGTCATGTTTAGGCACCGATTAAATGCTAGATCCTAATTTATCATTCGACTAGCCCCTTGCAACTTTTATAACAACAGTGTCTAACACTTTTGTCTATCATTAAATTCAGTTCATTTCTATTATAAACTTAAATGTTTTATATATCAAAGATGGAGATGGACCTCTTTTGGACCTCTAAAAAATAGTGTTGAAGTACTGTTAGCTGCGCTTCGAAAAATAGGTAAAAAGTAGGCTTAATCTTTCATAATATATTGGAGACATGTCAAAGGGTTTTGGAATATATGTACTTTGAAATATTTTGGAATATATGTACTTTGAAATATATCATCAACTTCGAGATATAGGCAAATACATTCTCTTAGCAATGAATATAATCAATGTTCTAAAATATGTTAGACGGTAGCCTAACGCCTAATAGACATATAGACGAGCTAAATGAAATCTAGACGGAAAGGAAAAAGAATAGACGAACAATGATAGTTTAGTGCTAAGATGAGGTTAATCGAAGTTAGACAATGATTTTTTTTAGAATAATAGATTTACTTGCTGTGTGCAGATAAAATTACTTTTAATCATTAGGTAGAAACATCATGTTCCTTTATACTCCCTCCTTCCTCCGTCCCGCTCAGTTTTGCACATTTTCCATTTCGATCCGTTCAATTCAGTTTTGCACACCCTTAAAAGAAATTTCTCTTACAACCTCTACCCTCAATTTTCACATTTGAAAAAATCAACCAAAAAACAAAAAATATTTTTTTCTTAATATATGTATTCGTCCCTACATGCAAAATTGAGGGGACGGAGGGAGTATTTTATCAAATCTAATTGTTTTTTCAAAAGAAAAAAACTATCTAGTCATCTAGACGAGAAATATCTCAAACATGATTAGTTTTTTAATGTTGACGCTAGCAAGATTATTGGTTAGGATTTGCAAATCGGCCCCTAAAGCATAAAATAATCCTACCTAAATCCTACTAAGCACTGCACTTTCCTTATCATAAATAAATTAAGTATCAACTTTTATTAACTTCATTAATTATTGATTATTAGGTGATGACAACTTGGACGTGATTCGTCCTGCCGTATAACATGAACATTATTTTTTCAATTATTTTATCAATTATTAACCAGACCACATTCAATTCCTTTAATTAGTCCTAAGAACATTAACTGACAACCCACCAAACATAATATTCTAATCTTGATAATTCCTCCCAAATATAGCCAATTTTAATGGCTTTTTCCTAAATCATTTTGTACTGCGGTCTGGCTATTAATCCTAATTTCTTCTGGAACTTGATATGTTCCAGAAATAGAAGCTTACTGTCCCTCCCACCTCCTGCTCTGATAAAAAAAAATCTCGACTAACTCCCATTAATTTTCGTATACTAAATTTTCATTAACTACATATATAAACTTTTGGTATCATTTCAGTTGAAAGCCTGAATTTTAGAAAATGTCTGAAGGCTATCAATTTAAGGTCAGAATTAAATTTTTTCCAATTAGAGACCCATATTTTAAATCTTATTCTCAATTTAGGATTTACGTCATAGAAATAGAAAACATTATTCGATGTAAGGAAGAATTAGTACGTAGTATATTTAATTTTTTGATAAATCTTCTGAACCTTCCGTACATCTAAAAAATGTATCTTATTTTTTAAAACGTAAATCCTGAATTGATAATAATTTAATTATAGCCCCTAATTGAGAAAAACTCAAAATTTAGATCTCAAATTCAAACCCACAAAATTCAGGTCTCAAATCAAGATAATTTCTAAAATTCAGGCCTTCCATTAATAATTTTTTTTTTTTGCAATTGCTTTCCGTTTAACCACACTCACATTTGGATAAATTCAGTCTAAACCCGAATGTCATTAAACCTTAATCTACCGTTCGACTAGAACTTAGCAACTTTTAATCACTTTCAAATACTAATATTTTGGAGAATATAGCTAGAATAGAAAATTAGAGTGGAGTAAATAATTTTTTAATTAAATTATAATTTTACCTTTTGTTTGGCGCGACTGGTCCCGGTTTGCGACAAAGCTACGAGGGGAGGAATGGCTCCTTCGCGGGCCACCATAGTACGATACGCCAAGCAATCTTCACACAACTGCAACAGTATCGCCACCGCAATCTCCTTCTGCCGCTGTGTCCCCACTTCCACTGTCTCCACTAGCACCGGAATTCCGCCTTCATCCACCACCGCTGCCCTCGCCTCCGCCACCGACACCAACAAACTCAACACAAACGCCGATTTATCCACCATATTCGACCCTAAATCCGCCATCATCTCCACCACCGGCTTCATTATCCCCGCCTGCACCGCCCTAACCTTATTCTCCTTCACCGTGCACAACGAATACAACGCCGTACACGCATCCTTCTTCCCGCGGAAATTTCCGTTTTCCAGTAAGTTAACCAGCGGCGGAATAGCACCGGATCTTCCGATCGCGATTTTATTCTCCTCAATTTGTGACAACCGGAGAAGCGCGCAGGCGGCGTTCTCCCTCGCCGTCGGAGTTCCGACTTTCAGAGCGCGGACAAGCGGTTTAATCGCACCGGAGAAAGCGATTTCCTCTTTATTCTCGTCGCACAACGAGAGATTCAAAATCGCCGTCACACCGTACTCCTGGAGCTGAGGATCGTTCGATGAGATTATCGAAATAAGCGGTTTAATCGCGCCAGCTCTCGCGATTTTGATTCGGTTATCAGGTTTGTTCTTCGCGAGGAGGCGTATTTCCATGGCAGCTTGCTTCTGTTCATCGCTATTGCCGGAATTAAGGACGGAAACGAGCTGAGAAATGAGTTCGTCGGAATTATCAGAGGCGCAGGAGAGGAACAGGCGGCGGCTCTGCGACGACGCCGTTTGGAACTCGCCGGATCTGTCGCTGTTGCAGTCGCTGAAGGCGGAGGAGGAGCAATCATTCAGACCGAGATCGGTGAACTTCCTCCCCATGTAAGTGAAGTTGGATTGAACCGAATCAGTATCCATGATTGATTTCAGTTTGCGATCATGGTGAATTGAGCTTTGGAGTTGACTTTTCTGGATAATATGGGAAACATAAACGACAGCGTTTTGAAGGAGGGGAGCAGAGGCTCTGAATATTTGAAGTGAGAGAGAAGGGAAGAATATAAATGGAGAGGGGGAGAGAGAAGGGGCCACGTGGCGGGCCGTACAGAATCCCAGTCGAGACAGCACGTGTGAGGTGTCTCAGCTTTTAACGCGTGCGAAGAAGGTTCGGCATTCGATATACAGCCTCTGCTCTTTCTTCTTCCTTTGTCTTTCCATTTTCTGTTTTTCATCTTTATTTATTCCTTCCTTTTAAGTACACTCCATCTTTGATTTTCTTCAATTTATTTATCAATCCTCTTTTCCAACCCCATGACTGTCGCTGGTAAAATCGGTTCGATTTGATGGACCATTAGACGATTTTTTACTGTTTGTATTTTTTCTTCAATTTTTTTTCATCTAACTCCGTTTAAACCCGATTAATTCCACTTAAATCCTAATTAGACGCTAAATCCTCATCTACAAGCGTCTTTTAAAACATTAGTCATATGAATTTAGATCCAAAGTATTATCGGGTCCAACAAGCCGTTCCAATAGACTAGATGCCCCACGAACGACGAGTCGTTCGAAAATCTTAATATATTCAAAGGGAATGGGATGATTGGAGTGCGTCCAATAATTTTTCGTCCGATGAAGTTTTGGATTGACTTGAGATATGATGTTAACACAATGGGTTGGCTGCTCGAATTGCCACCTTTATTTATCACTATTTGAGATGAGTTTATTTGATTTTATATTGAAGTGCTATTTTTAGTTCAGCGTTAGCCCTTAATCAACTTTTGTTACAATATTTATAGTGCTTAAGTTGGTCTAGTCAGACCTTACTGCTATCACAATTTGACACTAATATATCAGCTAAACTATCCACTCGACAGGTGTTGGACACCTTGGTTGGCCCAATGTTGCTATGTTGCAGGAGCTTGAAAGATTTATCTTGTGAGAATCGAACATGGGGCAGGCGTCTGTCACCAATCTTGTCATCTGAGTTTATGTACTATTATACACGTTATGCCTTAGTAGTTAAGTCTCATAGCTCGGTTAGTTGAGTTGCGGTGATTGGGACCTCGGGATGCTAGGTCGGATTATTTTACACGTCATGGCTTAGTTGTTAAGTATCTCATGCCAACTCCATCTCGATCTTAATCTTATGTCTGAGCCTCAGACATGTTAGTTTGGTTTTGAGCTTTATTCTGATGAAACTGAGATAAGATTTAAGCTCCAATATAAGGAAGAGTAAGCGATCTGAGCTGAAGTCTGAGTGAGAGTTGAAGAAGTTTTGATTAGGTGTTAAGGAAGAGCTAAGTGTAGACTAGGTTCAACTATCACAGAATGGTTTAAGCTTTGACTAGGTGGCAAGCAAGAGTCAAGTTTAGACTAGGTATTAAAAGAATAATGTAAGCTTCGACTGATTGTCAAATAATAGTTTAAGTTGTGATTAGATGTTGAGGCTAGCTATTTAAATTGTTGCTTGGTTTTACTTGAAAATCGGTCTAAGTCACCATCCCTAAGTCACCATCCCTTGCTGGATTGCATGGACTTTCTTTAAATAAAAAATTATAATTTTGAATATACTCAACAATATTATATCCATTTTCACGATTTTTACTCAAGGGAGATAAAGCATACACATATATGTTGCAATGGAAGGAAATTTCAAACACAATTCTACTCCATTAACGGTTTGTGTTTTGAGTATAGAGAGGATAGTTTCTCTTTTCCTTTCAACGTAGGAATACAAAATGAGAGACTTAGATTAACTCCCCAACATTATCATTATGGGATTGTGAAGTTAGTTTTCAGTGTTTTCTCTCGTTCAAGTAGAATTTCATGGGTGTTCCATATAATTAATGATAATTAATTAAAGTTAATTTATTAAATTATATTAAACAGTATCTCCCACCGACATATGAGTGTTGGGCTCACGACCTGACAATTCACCATATACTATAAGTTTATACAAGCAAATGAACCGTGTGATCCACAAGTATATGAGCTTTTATGCCATAAAATCATTAAGGTAATGTAGCAGTTCAACCAGCTTACATGAGGACTTTGTTACTCGTCATACATCCCAGAAGATTTTCAATTTACACAACTTATCTCTTATCCCTCTTATTTAACTCTTTACTTCTTTGTAAATGTGTAATGTTCTCAGCATGTCAAATAATTAGCCATAATAGCAAATAGTATCGTCTTTTCGCTTTTCACACTTCGAGGTGAATAAATACTTAGCCATAATAGCAAATAACAATATCCGCTTCCCTTCGATATCTGGTAACTTCAATATCCACTGGATAAGTGAATGAATAAGAGCATGTCGGCATAAACGCGTAAAACGAAAAGAGCTCATGTAGTGTTAGAACCGAACATACCGAAGCAGACGTAACCTTATCCTTACCCTTCACAAACTGCTTCTCGCAATAGACTGTTACATTTTTCACAGTCTGACACTTAGATAGTCCGTCACCATCGGCACTTGATCCGGGATCCCGTGGTTTATTTATATTCATTCGACATATAAACACAATATATATATATATATGTGTGTACATATGTCTAGCATGTTCTTCATTTTGATGGAATGGGCGAGGCAAGGTAGACCCACCCTGCCTTACGGGGTAGCTTTTAGTGACCCGCCCGGTGGCCAAGGGGCAGGGCAGCGGGACAAGCCTTGTTTTCTAAATATCCACTCCTACCAGCCCATTATCGTGCATAAGATTATGAGAATAATTGAAATTTGATAAATTAAATCGCAGACATTGGAGAAGTGCAACTGAAATCATAGAGCTAGATTCATTATCTTAACATGATGATCCCTTGTTTTCTTCGATCTAATATTTAACTCTCTTGCTTTTAGTTGCTAGTTAAAAGTAGATTAAATTGTAAACAATAACTTCTGACATAGGCTTTTTAAATTAAATATAGCTACTCCAGTCCCCATTATTTAATAGGTTTGCATCACCGATGAATCAGAAGATTCCAAGAAGCTTAGAAGAAACAATTAGCACGAAAGAATAAGAAACAATGGCATAAAATCTCGAATTAGCAAGAGAAACATGTTTAGGAATCTAGCACTCTATTTCACTAGGAGTACTCGTGTCCAATGTTCTAAAAGACGTTAAGTGCTAGTCTAGCGTCTATTTGAGGTTTAGACGGAGTAAATTGTATCTAAGCAAAAAGGAAGAGAGAGAGTTGGACGATAGACTAATGTCTAGCGTCTAATTGTGGTTCAAGCAGGTTGATCAGTTCTAAACGGTAAAGAGTCGAGAGGAAGAGAGGGATAGTCGAACAGCAAACTAGTATCTAACATGTGTGAGAGAGAGAGAGAGATGGCATACTAGTGTCCAGCGTTTAATTGAAGTTTAGGTGGGATTAATCGGATCTAAGTGTAAAGTAGAGAGAGAGTGTGTAACATCTATTAATCGGGTCTAAGCAGGGAGGGGTGGGGAAGGAAAGAGAGTCAGATGGCATACTAGTGTCTGGCATCTAATCGGGGTTTATGCGGGGTCCAAAGTGAGAGTAAAAGAGTAAGTAAAATGTAAAATACTTTCACCTGCAAACCCATCTAGGACCACCCAGTACAGGATGTAATTGTTCTGAAAACATGATACAAAAAACATAACCTTCTATGTTACAATACCTCACTACAAACGAAATTTATTCCCTCTAATTGATTCTTTGACAACAGAGTAGCATACAGTATGAAATGACGAATTCCAACAGCAAACACGACGCACTTTCACCAAGAACTGGAGGGTTTGCGGGTGCATGCGCGTGTGGTTGGGGGCACAATTTTTTCAAGAAATGAACGGGACTCAATCGCTCCAGTTATCCTGATCAGCAGCTGCAGCCTGCCCGTTCCTCAATTCATCCTGCAATGTGACAAAACGTATGGTTCAAGCTGCATTCTCACTATGTACACAAATGTTCAGTATCAGAAGCCTACCACTTCATCGGAAATGGAGTTGGACGGAGACCAGACAAGAATTTGCCTATCGTTGCCACCGGTGTATAACTCCTATACGAAGGCAGAGACCAAATTCAATACTTAATTAGCAAAAGTAAGTCATATCTCTTGCATATTTATTGAGTTGTTCCTTGAACAAAGCATACAACTTGCTTTTTGGGACAAAGGGTAGATCTAATGGCAATGGCGAAATTTGCAGAACTAGCCCCCTAACAATAGGTCGCTTGCAATTTCAGTCCCTGTAACAATTCCAATTTCGCAGATTTGGTCCTATATTTCGGGGAAGATTAAGAATTTGTCTGAATAAATGAGTTCATTTGCATCTCCGGTCTGTGAAAATCACAATTTTTAAAGCACATAAAATGCATTCACAAATCGTGAGCCACACGTTAGGTTAGTTGGACGTTCAGCCGCATGTCAGATTAGTTGGACTGGAAACTGACCTCGGGTGATGCAGGTGTGCCCGCGTCAGTTCCCGCCCAAATCGAAATTTAGGACCAATTCAGTGAAATTGAAATTGCAAATTTTAATTTGTTTGGGATTGAAATCGCAGACAGCGTATCGCTGTGGGACTAGTTTTGCAATTTTCACAATGGGAATGTGTCTGTGCACGTGAGAGAGAGAGGGAGAGAGATGAACCTGATCTGATGCACTGTACCAGCAGCAATTGACATTCTCATAGTGGCCACGGAAACTCGACTTTGTTTGGCCAGACCAAATGTCAAAGACCTGACAGATAGAGGAAAACGAAAAACATTGATGGGTCATATACTTGAAAGGTAAATCGATGTTGAGAAGAAAGGAGACGGCGTATACTTTCACAGTAGTCATGCATGGAACAAAAGCCAGAGTTGAATCCCGGGACACAGCCATCTGTATCGCTTTACTGCTTTGAAGACGCGTAGTTTCAAAATTTACGAGCGTATTGCACCCAGATTCTATGTCCCACAATCTCAACCTCGAATCAGACCCTGAAAATAAGACCACAAACAACTTTAAAATCCGTAACAAAAGATTGCAGCTACTCTTTATATATATACTGCTATATTCAACTCCAGAATCACACAAATGGCAAGATATCATTGTGTTTCCTGAACTGGAAGACGAGCCAAATTTGTTATCATGAAACGAATGCAAAATATACGACAAGTTAGTTAACAAACCAAGGTATCTATCTTCTTCATTCCCAAACTAATTTGAACAAAAATGATTATACAAGTAAAGAATAAGAATTAAGTGAAAAAGCAAATTTTGTATACATAGATGGTTAGCCTATTGGAAGATATCAATAATTACCATCGAACAGAAAAACTCAAAACTAAGTCGAGCCATATTATTCTATGTCAAGTGTTCTGATCAAAAAGTAGTCCAGGCCGTTCCAGCTATTGTTTCAAAACGAACAAAACTAGGAGCAAATTCAAACAAATTACGAATTTGGGTTCAACATATAACAAAATCAACCTGCACTCAGTAGGTACATGCCATCTTCAGTCACCTTTAATCCAGTTACTATTCCGTAATGGCCTGTGGCACGATCATGAGTCGATAACATTCCAGGATGTGATCTCTGCTTAGCAGTTTTCATTTGACTTGAGGCCCTACCAACAGCATGGAGCTTTGAAGTGTTCCCGTTAGCTGTTTTCTTTTGCGGTGCTCGAACTCTCGAAGAACTTTGGCTCGTCAATGAAGATTTCTGCAGAAGGTTCAACAAGATTTTGGAAATAAGTCTCTCTGGAACAGGAATGTGCGACCAAGTGCGTCTGTATAGCATATATTGTTCCTAAAATATCTATTTAGTGGCTCTATGGATGAAAATATCCAGAAATTTTCCCGAAAGAAATTTCCGTTTTTTGGCGACCACGAAACGAAATTGTGATGTAACAGATTTCGGTCAAATATTTCAGGGAAATTTACGAAATTTCAGGATATTTTGGAATTTGCGATTTCGGTTGTCTCGAGATACAATTTTTTGTAATTTCGTGGAGATTTCGACGTAATTTCGGATATTTTCGAATACTTTTTTTAAAAATGGTTGACATAATGTGCAATAGACCCTCTATGAGCTTAAGTCATTATTGAACACAGGAAAACAAGAAATTCTAAAGAAAAACAAGAGCTTGTACATTTTTAATATGTATCATATTGTCAGGCATCATTTATATTGTTTAATATTTATAAATTAGTTGTAAACAATTTCATTTGTATCAATTTTTTCTTCATTTAAGTTAGTTATAGCAATCTGTAAAATATCATCTTAAATTTCCAGGTTTGAGTACATTTTTCAATTTTTTTTTAAAACAGCAACCCATCGATGTCGATATTTCACCGAAATTTCCGTAAAAACCGAAATTTTCGTACTTGGAAACAAAGAAGCATACTTTCATATTCAGTCAAAAAGTTCTATTGGACTTCTTCATTAAATGGGAATTTAATCTAATATATGGATAAGATTCTGACATGGAAAGCATTAAACAAATTAGCCAGCTGATATTTAAGCAGGCAATATATACGTCAACTGCTAAGGAAATAAATTGCAGAGAAATTGTACCTTATTTGTTGTTGGACGCACAAGGAGAGGTGGACGTCTTCCAAACTGAGAATGCGACTGATCCAAGACACGAAAACATCCAGCTCGACGGATGTCCCAGAAACGTATAGCACCATCACATCCTCCAGTTACCAAAACCCACTCACTAGAAGTAGACCATTCCAGTGACATTACTCCATCTGCCATGATAATCAGAAGATAGTCATCAATTTTTGCCACATTCCAACCATGCCGCCACTGGATCCTGCCCAGCCAACAGGCATTATGACAAGAAAATAAACGATATTCTACCCATAGCTGTCTAAGGCACGCGCCTTTTGGACACAGTTGCCAACAATTCAAAAAACGAGGACCAATATCTAAATATATTAACTCTACTCATTATTAGGCTAAAATAAACATTAAACAAGTAAATAATTGCACAAACACACAGAAAGAAACAACATAATCGTTGAAAATTCAAATATCAAAACATGCAAGTGACAAATCATTAGATTCAAAGAAGTTCATTAGTTCAACATGCAAATCTAACATCGTCAGCGGCAAGCCGCAGGCAGGAGTGGTCGGGCGGCCACTGGGTAGTGGCGCGGGTGCAGTAGCAGGCCTTCTTGTTTTTATTGTTTCTCTACTTTCCTTTTTTTCTTTTTTTTCTTTTGAACCCTAGTCTTTAGAACCTAAAGAAGTATTGAACACATTAAAATAAGGGTTAAAATTAACTTAAAAACGTTTTTTCAAAACAAAATAGGCAGTGTGTCTCGGGCGCGCCTCTTCAACCACCATGAGGCGCAGGAGGAGCAGGGAGGCGCAGACCCCAAAATCTAGTGTGCCTCGCGCCTTTGACAGCTATGATTGTACTTTCACACTTTACCAACTAGGAAACACGTGAAGAATAGAAGGTTCTTTAAATAAAAAAGCACACAACAGAAGCTAGAAAATAGGAGAGGCATAAAAAAGATATATGCAAGATATGCGTCACTCTTTGCATACCACGATGACCAGACAAAGTGTGAGCGAATGCACCAGAAGCAATATCACATAATCGAACTTGGACATCTTCCGTTCCAGCAGCGATTAGCATATGAGATCTTGCTATTGGAGAAATAGCAGTTCTATAAACCTTTCCAGGCATTTTAAAGTTCATTACAGCCTGCACAAGATATCTTCAGAATTATAAAATGGAAGAAACTTGGAAACATGAAAATTATAACACTGATAATTTACTTGTGTAGTATTTGTGTCCCAAACATTGATACGATGATCATACGAGCCAGTTACGAACAACCCTGTGTCAATCGGGTACCAGATAGCTGAGGATACAGCATATTGATGGCCATTCTCATGCTGCTTGTTGATTACGAACAACGATTTGTGCTTCGCAATTAAGCCATGACCCTCGTAATTTGTCGCGTGCTGGATATCGTAAACTGCAACAGTTGCATCGGATGCACCGGCGAGTAGATATCGACCCTCTGTCAAATCAACCTGATCTTGAGATCACAATGAGCCCAAAAAGGTTTTTTTAGGATAACATCATTACCCGATGAGTAAAATTCTTTTGACCAAATTAACAAGAAGCTGATGCAACAAGGTTCAAATAATGAAACACTAACTAGAATATAAGCTAATAAGCAAGAACCTACTCTAAACAGAAAAGGCTAAGCTTATAAGCTCCTCAAAATATCTTATAAGATGTTTGAGAGCTTATAAGCTCTTCAAATGTGTTTGGCAAAATAAGATATTAAACAACTTATAACATGTAGAAATAAGCTCTTATAGCTTATAAGCTCCAAAATAAATAAGTTCCTCTAATACATCTTATTTTTTAAGATCTTAATAATTTCACATGCTACACACATACTACATACATACACACACCTTATTTTTCAAAATGTGTGTTTGATAGTAGTTTTCAAATTAGTCTCCCAAATTCTTGTTAAATCACTCCATTCAGTCACAAGCTTATAATCTATTTTATCCACACTTCATTCACTTATAAGCTTTTGAAACAACTTACATGTTGGAGCTTATAAGATTTTTAAAATAAGCTTTAACTAAACACCCTCACTGTTCCAATAGTTACATTTCTCTCCATTTGTTTACTACAATTCTCGTTACAAGCCAGTAAATTCCGCCTCCAGAATTATTGTCAAACAATAAACTACAAGTAAAGAAGATCAACAAGTACGGGTAGCCACGAGAATTATCCCCCTGAAGAAATTGCAATCATGTCAAGAAAATGGAGGCATTATATCTTAGAGGATGTTTGCAAACTAAATAAGAGAACTCAAAATCACTTTTACAATGGAAAATTGATTCTTAGAGGGTGTTTGCAAACCCAATTGCAACACCAAAATCACTCTTGAAAAACAATTTTAATGTAAAAAGTGTTTGGAAACTCTAAATTCTGATTTTCAGAATCAATCAAAACCAGCTTTTGAGAAGCTGTCAACACCAGCTTTTAGCTTTAAAGTCACTCCTTTTTTTCCAAACACTACCAAATTCTGTTTTTTTCACAAAAACCAATCCAAATCACTTCTCTTAAAGCACAATTCTTTGCAAACACCCCCTAAGAATCACTCACAGTGCAATACAATTTCCATCATGCAAGAACACATAGGGAAAAAAATCCTTTCAACATGAGAAGAAAATTAAAACCGAGAAAACACATCAAAACGAATATCGTAAACTACCACACCAACAACAGAAAAAATAATCAGAAACAGCAATGGAAGAGGACCTGAAGTGAGTTGACTGAGCCGCGGTGAGAGGAGACGATTTCCTTGCAATTGGACAGGTGAATGGATGAAACCCTAGATCTGGAAATGCGACTGCTGAACAAATTAGGGCGAATGTTCCCGAACTCACGCTCTCTAATCTCCTTCCACATCGTCCTCGCATCTTTGATCTCTCTCCTCCCCCAATTCGCTCCAATTATTCCGCCTCCAATTCTCAACTCTGATCAACCAAACTATGGGTAATCGACAGAAATTGAACGATAATGTTATCGAGGGTTTGAATTTCTTGTGTTTTGTTTCACTATCTCAGAAGCAACTTGTTAGTCTGCGGATTAAAGACGCATTTTCTGCCCGTCATTATTCGGATCAATTTATTTATTCGGATCAATTTACAGTGTTTTCTTGTCTATTCCACAGGTGACAAAATCGATCCGGCCTAATGGACCAATTTAATCGGTCCGATATTTTAGATAATTGGGTCATAAAAAATTTAGCTCAAAATAATATTTAGTTCCACATATCAGATCCGACACAGCTCAAATATAGTGTTTATCCGATGAACTGAACTGACCAGGCCAACCCCGAAATACCACCTCTAAATCCAGTGAACGCATTAAAATAAAAATAGTTTTAACTTATTTTAAACTTTATGTTCGTATTATTTGCTCATATTATCGTGTATTGTTTTATTGTTTCATTTATATTTATATGATAACAAAATTCACCCAAAATGGTAATCTAGGTATTTTTTCAACCAAATTCTTTTATCATTTCTAGAAGAAAAAGAAATTGGTATCAAGCATTTTATTTGGAAAACATTATTTTTTGTATAAATCATTTTATTTGGTAATAACTTAATTTGAATTTTGTTTATTTTTTTTATAAAAACATTTTATATGGATATAGCTTAATTTAGATTTTTTTTATGTTTTATTAATTTTTTAATTATATATAAATATAAAAATAGAATTATTTAATAAATATTTTATAATCTCAACATTTGATTTTTTCCAAAAAAATATCTATTTTTTTTAAATAATTTTTTTTTTCATTTCTAATGTGATTTTCCTTTATAATAAATTAAATTAGTAATATATTATCGATCTAAAGTGTTATCCCATATTGTATAAATAAATTAAATGAAGACAAATAATTATTTGTTGATTTATATGTGAATTAATTATTAGTGTGTTGGTGCTACAAATAAAAATTAATAAAATTAGAATGTAGTGCTATTGGTAGACATTAAAGCTTTTGAAAATTTCTTGAACATTATATTTAAAAAAAAAAAAAAAAATTAGATATTTTAAATAAATATAAATGTTTATCATAAAATTATAATATACATATATGCACTCATGTATGGAGGTCATGCACGAGGATATTACTAGTTTTCTTTATATTGGGGTAACCTACGTTATGATGTACTATCAGATTAATTAATTATGTATGATTGTTATTGTCATTTATTAATAAACTGATTATTTTACTGTTTGTTATTTGCAAAATTATGAGTAAATATTTTTTATGTTTTTATAAGTGGTTTGAATGAATTATTTCTGAAACTTATTTTTTTTAAATCCCTAGGTATAGAATAATACTTTGCATTTGAAAATAATAAAAAAATTCAAATTTATTCATTTTTATTTTATTAAAAAATTGTAACAAATAATTTCAAACATATTATTTTTAAAATGATCATTTTAAAAAATAGTTAAAAAAACTGAAAAATATTTATAATATTTTTAACCCATTTTTGTAATAATTAAACATTTTCCCAAAACACACGAGCACACAAATGTGTATATACAAATATATAATGAAAATTTACGTTTTTTATGTTATTATTTGAAGTAAAATATTTTAAAAAGTGGCTATACATTTGAAACAAACTTAACTAACTTTTTTAATAGCATATACAATTTAGTATCATATTACTTTTTAAGAAATAATAAATTTATTAAAAAAAATCGATGTTAAAAATTCGTAAGAAAAATGATAATTTTCACCCGAGAGAATGTGTTGTCATGTGAGTTAGAGAAAAGAGAGGAAGAGGATGCTGTGAATGGAATTTGGAGGCTTTCCACAATCGCCTAATACGAAGTAAGTTAGTCCAACCTACAATCGGTTGGACACAACCTAAAATAAACACACCCTTATAAATTAACTTGGATAATTATTTAAGAGTCAGATATATTTTTATACAGTAGCAATAAAGACGGTATACAAAACAAATTTAAAGAGCAATCTCTCCACTTGAATTCACAGAAAGCTATAAAGAGTTCATAGGTAGTATTGTAGTAGGTAACACACACATACACAGACACAGTAGAGATGCGACATTTTAAAGAGCAATCTCTCCACTTCATCGATTCATTTAGAAAAAAAAAAAAAACAAACACACACACACTAGAATATAGTTCAAAGAATCTTGGTAGATGAAAGAAAACATGTAAATTACATCAAGAATTCTCATGGCTTAAAAGGCATCAACAACAAGCCAAACTTTCTCATTCATATGTCGTGTCGTGCATTCAGTGGACTACAGACATTACCGGTAAAAGTAGGTAAGAACTTCTCACCAAAAAGGGTATCCTACCTCAACAGTAACAGCAATATTGCCCTAACTCCAGCTTCTTTTTCCTCAACAGTTTGCCAACAAGACAATTCCAGCTTCTGTATGCAAGTCAATGCCTCCTGCAAAATATAGCAGCAGCAAGAGAAGGCCATATAACACCAACACACCCCCCTCCCCAAAAAAAAAGAACCACACACACACCCACACCAAATGCCGAAAGCCATATTTACTGGCTGAGTCGAGCGATCAGATAAAATTTGGAAAATGAATGGCATAGCCACCAGAAACTGTAGTTTCTCCACTACACTTCATATAAGAAGCTGAGAAAAGAAAGCTTAAAAAAACAAAGGGGTGACAACAGGGCGCGTCCGTTTTGAACATTTTTTCCTTTCTCTCCGCAAGACCAAATAAATATAACAAAGTCCACTAAGCATGTACACATTTTTTGTAGGCTACAAAAAGTGAAGAAAAATGAAACCAAGTTAGAAACTCAATTGAAGTTACAAGTGACTTGGAAGCCAAACTCAAGAATGTTAGCTCCGCATCCGTTTTCTCTGACTACCTTCTTCAAATGATTCCTGCGCATGGAAACCAACATATAACGGTTAAGTTAACGAAGATATAAAAGGGATATCTGTAAAAACTACTTTAGATAGAGGGTTCTTTCTTTTTTAGGGAAGTTAGTTGCATACCGTTCCACCCTTTTCCAAATCTTCCGATGGAACCCCATGGGAATCAGACCTGCATTTAGCATGCACTATAGGACCTAACTGTGACCTATCCATTCCAACTGTTAACGCAGCCGGTGCATTCATGTACACCGCTCCCCTATACATCCATTCTTCCGTCTCATCGCTGTAAAAATCATCGAAGGGCTCCCCACATAAAGCACAAGCATTCTGGTCTTCATCAGCAGGAACAGCCAATTCTTCCTCATCCTCCTTTTCCACATTGTTCTCAGCAGGCAAAAAACCTGGAGCTGCCTCCGTTCCCAAGGCCTCTGTGCCACTAAGCCACATGTTAACACCCACAAACCACTTGGGAGAAGGCTTCGACTTGCGGTTTCTCAGTGTTCGGTTCTTGCTGACATGCCAATCCATATGCTTGCTGTGCTCTTCTTGGCCTTTGAATCTAAGCCCACAGGTTGTGCATTGTCTAGGAAGATCGGCATATAAAGAATTGATCACGGCTTCATGACGCACCTTAAGACTTTCTTGATCAAACTCCACTCCAACAGGATCCTATATACAATTGTACATGGCGGATGTGCGGAAAGATTCTTATCAGTTACCTATGATGCAAGCAATACAAGATAGAATGAAAGGCCTAAACACGTACCTGCTTTGTCAAGGATATTAGACCTTGGGCCATTAAGGAACTAATTAATCCCGAAAGTCCACTCCCAGAAGCGGCACTCGGCCCAACTTGGGCAGTATTTTGACCGATAGGTGGTGCCTGAGTTGTGCCAGGAAGAGGACCCCTGGATAGAGGCGGTAAATTTGCCCCATGTACTTGAAACGGCATATTAGGGATATTGGGAATTGGATACGATGAATGCACACCTTGAACTAAATTAGACAGATTAGGACCACCATGACCTTGTGCTAAGTATCCATAATTCGGACGCGGTACCATTGTATTTGATAATGGAATAGGAGCTGAAGAAGGCAAGGAAAGATTTGGTCTGGCCTCTTGAGACATCAACAAATTCGGCTGCATTTGTTGTGTATTTCTTTGCATATTTACAGGAACGAAACCAGGTCGAATACCAGAAATTTGAGGCAAAACATGTGGCGTGCTTCTAGTGCTATCCAAATGAACTTGATTGGCAGCAATATTGCCAATATTGTTCATAGCAAATTGACCCCTGATTGGTATTTGTGAGGGAAGAGTAGAGGAGGGCAGAATGTGTGAATTCTGAAAATTTGAAGGATGCCATGCCTTTGCTAAAGATGATGCATCAGGTAATCGGATCTCATGAGCTGGTGAGTCATAGGAAGGCCCACCAACTTTCCCATCTATATTTGAGAAGTTGCTAATAAATGGAGACTTTTGCTCACCAGCACTTAAGAACCTTCTACTTTCATCTAGTGAACCACCTCCTTTACCGTTATAATGGCTCTGAGACTGCTGCGGTGGCATGATCAATGATTCTCGGGCAAAACTAGGCGGAACATGGCTCATCAAATCACTGGGGCCAGCAACATTTGGCTGGACTCCAGAAATCGTGTTAATCGATCCATGAATAGGCTATCAAAAAAGAACAGAGAAAATCATGGTTAAATCTTATAGGAATTTACAAAATGGCAAAATATGAGAAATCAAGTCAGGGCTTCACATCTAGGTCATTATAGTATCATACAGGAAAAAATAATGCCAAAACAGGTCCATCTTTTCACTAAATATAAAAAAATGATGAACTTCAAACCGTAGCTGCGACAAGACATTAAAGAAGTTTTAAGAGAGGCATATTGCAATATGAGAAAATCCCAGGAATTAAGCATCACTCACCAATCGAACGGCCTGGTCTGAAGTAAAGCCGTGTTTTGTTGGCAATTTACCATGAGGTGCAAGAGAAGGATAGATGTCATTTGACTGCCTACGATCTGCTAGAGTAGGGGTCATACCGTTCCAGTCAAATTCTTCCTCTTCTGTATTTTGCCATGCCTTAATAGCTACTTTCTGCTCACCACCATTTAAGTCAAACTCCTCAGCTGTCTGAGGTTTACGGTTCATATGTTTTTCTCGTTCATCAATGCCATAGGCACTGATCAAAGCTCTAGGTCCTCGCAAATCAAGACCACTAGTGCTATATTTATATGGGGCAGGTGCTTTAGGCTGTGGTTTGGGATTGCCCAGCCGATCTCTTTTTAGCCATTCGCTTGTCTCCTCCTCTCTGCCCATCACTTTGCTGAGACCATAATCAGTTCCAGGACGAGATGGTGACACCCTGGCAGCAACTCTGTCCTCAAGTGGAGGCGATAATGATCCAGCAGGGGCAAGTCCATAAGGAGAGGATGACCTTGTTGTCCTAGCAGTTGATGGCTGAGACTTTTTTACAGCATCAAGACCAGAAGTTGCAAGGCCTGCACGACCAGTTGAGCTCACTCCTTCAGTTCCAAACTGCATTTAAATAATTTGGAATTATGAGTTCCTACGGCCTAATTATAATTCCTAATAGGATTTGCTTCACTACTTAAATTTCATCAACTACCAACTCATAAATTTCAAACTTCACAGTTACATGCATAAACATATAAAATATGCACGGATGAACTCTTAAGATGAGTTAAATAAAATATGTTAACATTTTGATGGGAAAGGATAAAAGTAGCATGGCGTAGGACAACACATATTATAAAAGGGCAAGGCATGGCTACGAGCTAAGGGAGGCAAATGAAATCTGGCATAACAGAACTCATGGACATATTACAAACATAGGAGTGACGCTAAGTTGTCCATAAAATAAAGGTCCCACCAGCGCTATGTAGCTATAGGTGCACATTCGCCAATAGCAACAGAACTGTTCTTTTATTTCATCAAACAATGAGCAGTATTTGGATATCCTTAATGTTGCTATGTTGGCAAAATGGAAGAAGTGTCCTGAAAGCAACTATTTTTAATCCCCCCATATTCAAAAAATATATTCTAAAACACGGCCCACATCCACTTGCAGAAAGGACTGAAGTCACAGAACAAGAAACACAACACATAGGAAGAGGAAGGACCACTTGCCTCCCCAGATTATACTATAATTGTCAGCTTTCGCTCAATTACTATTTCAACTGTTCACGTTTCTGCTCAGCCTCATAATTTAAATTCTAACAGATGATACTGCATAGATGTCCAAAAAATGGTGTAGGGTACTAATACAGCTAATATCTTAAGAAATATGTATGCTTGCTGACAGTACAAGTAGATAAGAACGACAAGAATATGGGTAGTTAAGTAAAAGAATCGAGATTTCAGAAAAGCATACAGGATCTCCAGATGAATGTCCAAACTCATTCTGTGCTTCCAAGTATTTTGGGTTTATATGTATCCCATGTGTTGGTCGAGGAGATTCGGAGGCTCTTGAAGAACTCAAACCAGAAGATTGACCATTTACAGAAGAGGAAAAATGTAGCTGTGCCTCGATTTTTTTAAGTACTGGCAATGGAAAAACGGCTGACCATGTACCAAAAAGATGGCGCATTGCCGCGTGCATATTGGGGTGAACTTGTAGATAGGCCTCACAAAAAACCTTTATCAATGAAAATGAGCGATGACAGGCATGTTAGAACTGCTTAAGTTGCATCAGATGTGCAAGGCACTGATAATTAACATGCATACAAAGTTCTCACCTCAGGCAAGCGAGCAGAGAAGAATTTAATATATTCCTTCCCTATGTTCTTCACAATGCTATCCAAAAGATACAACGAAGGGAGCTTTTGATCAACAGAAACCTGGAAAAACTGTATATCAGAGAATGAAGTTGAAAGAATCAAGCATAATTTTGCAAATCAAGTACAGCACTCAGGAACAAATAAAAAAGGGATGACAAAAAATGTTCATTACACATAACTTTAAATACACACATGCACACATAAATACATATATATTGAGACCAAATAACAGAAGGAACAAATAAGTGGCCATCATAATTAGTATTTAGCAGTTACGTCACACTTTATGGAAGAAAATGGGCTTTTATATCCTTGATTTAACCATGGGGCATCAAAATATAAGGCACCTTAACACACAGGTAAAATTGAGAGGACAAAGTACCCTACTGCACCTATGCAGCACAGGCCATCACATGGACAAGCATTCACAAAAAAGAATATAAGATGACGCAATTCTGTTACTCCTCATTTCGACCAACTAAACCATTAAATTTCTGTGGGGGAGAGAGAAGACCAGATAGATTCACTTTCCAGCCAGGAGATTTAGATAGAGAAGACAATTAGCTTTTAGATATTAAGTAAAAATTAAAGGTTATGTATCTTCTTTTTGAGCTTAACTGCACCAAAATATATATAATAAATTTACCCAAAAGTAAAAATCTAACAAATAGGAAGCAACATTAGAGTTTGGTATTTTTCTCTCTGCTCCCCCACCCCCTCCTCCCGGGAGGGGGGAGGGGTACAATAGCAGCACATTGTAAAGAAACATAACATATTGAATACAACACTGATAAGCACTGACACCCAATCATGTAAACTGATCCTCGAGTGTCCACCTCTTTAATCAGATGACAAAACCCTTATCTCCATATATATAGATATGATATTAAAGAACACACAATCTTCCCCAGTTCTCATGAAGGGGAAGGAGAGGATGAACATGTTTTGAATGTGGTATGCTTCATGAACCACTTGGTATCTCTTTGATCTTTCAGTAAACTTTTAACAAGCTTCTTCTTGAGAAAATTAGAGATATGATATTTTAACTAAGAGTTCCAATACATGACGGTCGATTCGTCTTAATCTTGCACAAATTTAAAATCATCAAGTCACTTAGGTAGAGTTTTGGCGGCTTTTATGTAGCTTTCTAGAGATCATTTCACATAAACAAAGATATGTTTTCAACTTTACATCTTCATAAAAAAAAAATTTGGAAAAGTTCAGTTGCTTTTAATCTGTGCTTGATCACCATGCTCACAATTTGCATATTATCTAAATCTAAATAAATATAAAAAAGAAAAAGCAAAAAAATCTATGCAAGAAAATGACAGAAACCAAGAAAGAAGACAAATGAACTTTAATCAACTTTCTGCACTACAGCCCCAAAGAGAACAACTACATTACACTCGAATCACTGAATCAACAATTACAAGAACTACCAAAGCTGTCGGGATCCCTAAGTGCTATACCTCAATAATCCGAGAACAAATGGCACCAGCAATGCCCTCACCATGCGCCCTTTGCTCTCCTGCAATTATAGTGAGATCAGTGATGATTGGCTTCGAATTGATGGTGAGCTCCGATAACACAATCTCATAAAGCCGCACAATTTCATCTGTGCTCAAGGGCAAAACTGCCGCACCACCGAAAACCCTAAGTTCCTCTTCTCTCTCCTTCACCATAGCCCTAAATCTCTCCAGAATGAGCGGCGGCAGGGGTTTCATCCCAACGCCATCATTTTGAATTGGTGGAGGCTTGTTGAAACCGCCGCTGTTTAGCGGCATAGGGTTCTGAAATCTCGAAGTACGATCCATCAAAAGGTAAGGTTCTAGTGCTTGTGCAGTCAGCAACAAAATCAAATTAGGGTTTTGAACCACCGTAACAATACAACTACAAAACCGTATAAAAATAAAACCCTAATTTAAAATCAAGCACATAATCAAACCGCTTAAGGAACGCGTGTTTTCATGGTACGTTCGAAATAAAACAAAAAAACAGAAGTCTACGATAAGAGACGATATATGACGTGAGGGGGAGTTGGTTCACGCAGTGACGGCGCAGTACGCCGGAAAAAGCTAGAGATCTGCGGCGAACCACCACGGCGGGGGAAGAGAATTGGGGGTGGGGGTTTGGGAGGGGTGATGTAGTTCTATTTCTTTCGTTCTTTACCCCTAATTTTTTTTTATATTATTTTTGTTTTACTTTCCGTTATTCACTTATTCCCATTTCCCCCTCCGTTATGCAACAATGATTGCCTATTTTTATACGTGGCAAATCGGTTCCATGCGCTAGCCAATTCGCTCGATATTTTAAATGAACTAATTTAGAGGTGGTTTTAATACGTATAACGAAAATTCATATAGGCCCTGTTTGTTTAGGGTTGGGTCAATCGGTTGTGGATTGAACTCAACACATTGTGTGTTTGTTCACCGGTTGTGGACAATAAATTGCCCACAATCTCCACACATCATCAAATCATTAACTAATCCTTACACACATCACCAATCAAATATCATTCCCAATATACACTTTAATCAATAATTAATTATTTACTAACTAACTCTTACACACATCAAATCAACTTTAACACCTTTTATATTATAATCACCTCCACAACCCAATCTCCAACCAACATAAACAAACACTCACTTATTTACTCCAATCTCCATATTTCACTATATTCTCCACACCCTACAGTACTCCAGCCACCCACAGCCATAAACAAACGGGGCCATAGTTCTTATGAAAATTTGATATGATATTTCTGGTATTGACATATATCGTTGATTTTAGTTTATCGAATGTCGAAATTTTTCGATATACCATTAAAAATTTGGTATACTAAATATTAAACTATCAAAATATCGAAGCTTTTTCGGTTTATCAATATAGGCAAAAACTTGGGTGCAAATATTTTCCAATAATAATGCATGTTGACGTTCAAACATACTTTATGAAATTGTCAAACATATTGTATAAGTAAATCAATTATACCTTAAGTGCACTATGTTAGGATTTTGTGTCTTCAATCTATTTCACTATAAATTGTAACTCAAACATACTTCATGAAATTGTCAAACATATTTTATGCAAATTTATCAAGCATACTTTATGCAACATCAATAATAATGTATGTTGACACGACCGCAACACTCAAACAGGTGCACCATAGCACTATTGTACACATGGTGCACCTAAGACCTACTCATCAGTATATGCCAAAATGCTGAAACAAAAAATACCAAGATTTTTTTGTATACCGACAATTACTGGAGTACGGAACTTTTTTGGGTATTCCAAAGTTTTCAAATTCACATAATGTTACCGTAACGGATTTTTCGATACGATACCATATCGAATAAAGAATTTTGGTATTTTCGGTAATTTTCAATATGATACGTACGGTATTTCCGACATTTTAGTATTTTTCTTCATCCCTTTACTGATTTATAAAAATCTCAATTCGATATAACATGGGTCCAAACAAGATGATTTTAGGGCCCAAAAGTCCGACGACTCACCGGTCAACCAAAAATCTCGATATATTTAAGTGGAATGGTAAGTGATGGACTCAATAATAGTTGGCCAGACTTAATCCGATATAGTGTTGGTCTGATGAACTAGGTCGGTCAGGCCAGATTACACCACTCGAATTGCCACCTTAAATATAAACGGTGTTTTTCTTACTTTTCCAATAGTTTTTTTTTTCTTTTTTTTTAGCCACTAGTTTTCAACTGTAACAAGACTTTGAAAATTTATGGACATTCGTTATCAATTTTGCAACATCACTCGCATTTTTACGTCAAATTGTGTCATTGTCATTAGGGTCTTAGCAAGATCATTTTACATCAATCACATATTTTACAATGACAACCGTATTCCGACTCTTAACTCACTATAATTATAATGACAACTATATCACGACTCTCAATTCATTATAATTCTAGCAACGGAGGATGAGGTATTGTGTGACAAACTTAAAAAAAAATATAGTCATGGTGCAATGGTAATTATACACTGATCCATAGATTATTTATTAACTACTTAACCACTTTTTTTTAGTGTTAACATAAATGTTCTTCTACCACAGCTAATTTGTAAATATCTCATTCTTAAATTTAGATTTTTTATAGAGGAAATAAGAATTAGTTTAAGGTTGTTAAAAGTGTTGAAAAATATTAATGTAAGATTTAGTGGAAAGACAGTAGTTAAAATCTTAACATTAATATTAGATTAAGGGTGAAAAAACGATAATAATTTCATAATCATCTGTAATGATAGTTAATATTTTAAATTTTTTTCTAATAAGTTACCATCATGATAGCAATATAATACTCCATCCATTTCAAATAAATACCAATTAAATATCAATCCTTAATTTATCAAAAAATAGTTAAAATGATATTCTTTTTTAAACAAAGGGAGTATTAGGTTGAAAGGAGATTTCTTGTGCACCTGCCCAATTCGGTCAAGGATAAAACTGTACTAGTATTTATGTATAGATGTATTATATATTTTGGGTAAATGTACTATGATAAAAAGTATTAATATTTATATTTAAAGATATCACTTGTTCTAAGTAAAAGTACGATAACAAGTGATACGTGCAATTTATGCACATAATACTTTGCCTAGTGTTAATCGTAATTTAAAAAATAGTACTCCCTCCGTCCCGAGATAATTTACACACTTTCATTTTTGGGGTATTCTGGGATAATTTGCACACTCTTGAAAAAGAAATTTCTCTTACAATCTTCACCTTAAATCTTCACTGTTGAAAAAGTTAACTAAAAAGTAAAAAACATTAATTTCACGTATAAGAAGGAATATGCAAATTATCTCGGGACGGAGGGAGTATCCAATGAAAAATGCATAATCTATTCATTTAGTAGTGTCCTTTATTTTTTATTTTTCTCTTTATTTCTATTTTTCTAACGAGTACCTCAAAATTGCAATTTCCTTATTTGACCCTCGAGATGAATCCAAATCACATAATTTGTACGGACGAAATTGACCCCAAATCACATAATTGGTATGTACGAGAATTCCCAGGGACTAACCAATGCAACGCCGATACTAGAAAATCTGATTTAAGCAAATTTAGGTAAATACAATGTTGATTTGATATGAAAAAACAATAATGTATTTAGAGCATCTCCAACCCACCCTCTATTATAGTGTGGATTTTGCACTAAATTTACGATTTTTGTGTACACTATCTCCAACCCAACTCTATTCCACTAAATTTATAGTTTTATGTAACCATCTTCAACCCAACTCTATCCCACTAAATTTACAGTTTTGTGTAAACCATCTCCAACCCAACTCTATTCCACTAAAATTTACACAATAAGATTACTTACTTCTAATTTTATTTATAAATAATTATTTATGTTTTACACATTAAAAAAAATCAACATATTTATTTTAGTTAAAAAAATTTAATAATTTCACACTTAAAGATAAAACATTGCATTCAACACCATAAAAATAAAAAATTACATAAAACATTAATATTAATAATTCTACATAACAAACAAATTTAGATGCTAGTATTGCCATGTTCGTCCCACAAATGGTCAACCAATGCCTCTCGCAAAGCAAAGTGAGCATTTCTATCCTTGATATTTCTATGTCGAGCTAGGAAATCTTGAAAACGGGCATCTTCATCCCTAACCATGTCTACTTCTGGATGTGGTGCTTCCATAGACTCTCCAATCGGTGCGGCAATATCACGTTCATCTTCGATAATCATATTGTGCAAAATAATACAAGTGGTTAAGATATCGTGAAGATGTTGCTTTTCCAATATCGCACCGAGCCTGCCACGATTGCAAATCGTGATTGTAAAACTCCAAATGCACGCTCGACATCCTTTCTGCAGGCCTCTTGCTTTGCTGCAAACAATCTTCTCTTTGGATCACTAGGGGCATGGATAGTTTGCACAATAGTGGACCATTTGGGGTAGATACCGCCAGCTAGATAGTATCCCTGATCGTATTCTTTTCCCCTAATAACATAACGAGCAGGAGGAGCAACACCATTGGTGAGGTTGGCGAAAAGATGAGATGCTTCCAAGACATTGATATCGTTGTTCGAGCCGGGCAAACCAAAAAAGGCATGCCAAAACCAAAGATCGTAATCTGCCACTGCTTCAAGAATAATTGTTGGATGTCCACTACGACCAGAATATTGTCCTGCCCAACCGGTTGGACAATTTTTCCACCTCCAGTGCATACAATCGAGACTCCCCAACATTCCTTGAAAACCTCGTTTCTTCCCAATATAAAGCAGTCTCTCAATATCATTAGCATTGGGTGCTCTTAGATAACGCTCAGCAAATATCTCGATTACAGCTCGACAAAATCGCTTCAAGCTTTCAATTACTGTGGACTCGCCTATTTTGACATACTCATCAGTAGCATCAGCGGCTACACCATATGCCAATACTCGAAACACGACAGTGATTTTTTGATATGGAGATAGTCCGAGCCTGCCAAGCCCATCCTTTTTTTGGGTAAAAAAAGGATCGTGATTTTCCACAGCTTCAAGTACACGTACAAAAAGATCTCTCGACATTCGAAACCGCCGATGAAACATCGATTCATTGAATCGTGGGTTCGCAGCAAAGTAGTCGTTGAATAGATTCCTATCGGCCTTCTCTCTCTCACGATTGATCACAATATGACCTGGAACAGATCCCCACGGCGAGGATTTTTTTGCCTCCGATTAAGTTGGTAACCAAGAAAAAGATTATTGGTGGATATCATATTGACTACTGCCTCTTGCTCCCTATCAATATCTTGAACCATGGTTTGATAAACTTCATCATCATCACCATCACTAAGTGAGGATAAAGAAGTAGAAGAAGATATGTGAGACGAACTTCCAATATTGAAAGCCATTACTGATATTGAAACAAGAAAGGTGGATTTTTTTATATTAATGTAAGGAAGATTGGGGTGGTATGGGAACAACCATTCTGTTGTACTTCCTTTATAGATGGTCTATTGAGATTTTAAAAGGATGAGAAATCGCCAAAATATGATCTCCACCGTTAGATTGGATTACACAAGAGTCTCAACCGTACAATAATTATCCAGAATATGGTCTATACCAATATGATAAGATAACTATTAAAAGTTGTGCAGATTTTGGAAATTGCAGTATCTCTGCAAATAGATAGGAAAGCCTCTTGAAATATGTGCATGATTGGAAATGGCAATATCTCTGCAAGAATCTTATCAAAATACTGTGCAGGCATAACTTTACGTTCTTTAACCGTTAGATTGGATTTCTTCAATTTATAAGCCATAAGATCTCTGTCCGAAATCTGGGCCGTTAGATTTTCCTTTTTTACACATGGTCCGTAGGATCTTATTTCACATTTTCTATAAATAGAGGATTTCTGGAATGATTATATACAAAACATTCACTTTTTCCTCTCTTGTTTCTAGATTTAGCAACATCTTTGAAATGAGTAGAACTCTTAATTACTCACATGACGAAGATTGTACTCTATGTGAAATATATCTTGATATTTCACAAAATCCTATCATCGGGATAAATCAGTCAAGCGACCAATTTTTGTCTCGCGTTGGGAATGCGTACAACAACAAATTCCCAAATCAGCAACGAACTATGAGGTCATTAGAGTCCCGTTGGAGGACTATCACGAAACACGTCAACAAAATGAGGGGTTGCATCCGACAAGTAGAGAATCGTAATCAGAGCGGTGCTTCAGACAAAGATATTGTGAGTACACTTGCTTCGATTTTTTCTTTGTCAATATTAACTATACTTGATTTACAATCTTGCTTTTCCTTTTTGTACATGAAAGAAGCAAAGGCTCTTTTGAAATAGAGTTTTAGTGATGGGTTGGAGATGGTCGGTTGGAGATGGTCTTATAAGGCAAAAAACAACGTTTTACGATTTTAATTAGATATCACACTCGCACCACCTTTAATAGCTGCCGACTAAACTACAATTTGTCAAACTTTTAACAATTATTATAATATCTATCTATTCTCCGTTAAGTGTTTGCCTACGTGGCTAATGGAAGTCCACATGGCAATGTTTGGTCAGAAAATTACTAAAGTAGAATAAGCACAAATATCTCAATGTTTCACATGTTTAATAAATCTAAAACAATGTTTCAATAATTATTGATTAAATCATAATCTGTCAATTTTTTTGAATGCGCTTTATAGAATTGAACCTCTTTTGTAAACTTCGCTTTAAAATCGAAGTTTTTTCTTGGTACTTTATGTTGAGCATGTTGCTAATGATGCAACAAGCAGGTAGTAAGGGGATGAAATACTTAGGGGTGTGAGGAAAATATTGAAATGTTGAAATATCGTACGTATCGTACTAAAAAATTATTGGAAGAGCTAAAAAATTTGGTATACCGATTTTTTGGTACGTTTAACAATATAAGATTTTATTCTTTTGAAATAGTATTTTGTTATACCAAAAAATATAACACAAGTTTTTGTAATTGCTAATTAAATCACACCCTATTTAAAAATTTAACAATTATAGCATCTACCTAATTTTCTGTTAAAAAGCGCCTAGGTGACTAACAGAAGTACGGGTGGAATTTAAGAACAAAAAACAAAAACTTAATGCTGACTCATATAAACCTCTTACTCCACCTTGCTCAATAAAATTAGGGGTTTATTAAGTCACCATCTCGCTCCTTGCTTCTCCCCCCTAATCTGGAAAATATAATCATCCACGAATTCGACCGTTAAACAATCGTCGCTTCACATCCTTTTCTTCTCTCCAATTTCAGTATAACAGTATCAACAATGTATAAAAGAAAAGAAAGATTCTATTAAATTTTTACAGCACCATTGCCGACCGACTTTCGACACCGCACGTCGCGTTGGCGTCTAAAGGAGAGGAAAGTCACTACCCGAGCTGCACGATTTCTAACACAAATTGTTGCTGGTTGAGTCTATATCAGACGGACCTTAGCACAACCACTCCTAACACTAGCTTCTGTCATTGAGCCATCATACCCGTCGGTAAAACAAAGAATGGCGACGAAGAAGAAGGAAAGTAGGTTGTCGAGCCTCTATTAGTCCTGGTGAATCTCAATTCCGAGGCCATATCTTAGATACGACGTGATTGAGTCAAGCCGTCGTGACGTTTCCGAATTGCCAATGAATTACCAGCAATTATGTAAGAAGAGATTAAACTGTGCACCGATGATTGCAGCGGAGTTTGCTTTTATGGACGCTAAAATATCGAAAAAAATCAAGAATGTAAAGAGTGAAAGAGGGTTGGTGACTTATGCATATGAGTCAACATTAAGGAAGAACATGAAGAGGAGAAAAAAGTTGTCATATTCGAGTCATCATTATATTTTAAATTTTTTATTTAATTTTCACTTGGACTTTACTTCGGCCAAATTTAACGAGAACATAGACGGATGCTGTAATTGTTAGGTTGTGATATAATTAGTAATTATTAAAAGGTTATGTTATATTTATCTTTTTTATATTAATAAAATGATATATCTCGTTATTCTTGTAGCATTATAAGCATATACTGTCGATTAGAATTGGTAAAATTAGTTTGACTCGATGGACTTACTCAACTCATCCGATATTTTATATGAACAAAAAGCTCGAGGGTCATAAAACGACCCGAAAATCTTAAATATTTAAGGATGATGAGATGAGTTAAACTGAACTCAAGAATATTTGTCACGATAAAATTTCAGACCAGCTAAATCCGAACTAATTTACGATGTTAACCCAATAAATTGAAATTAGTGGGACTATCCGAATTACCGCCTCTCCGACGTTTGGAAATTGTGAGGCCGAAGTACCATTTGAAGTCAAAACGATCCTGCTTACTCATTAGCTGATTAGGTAAATAAAACGAAAAACCAGTAAACCCCCACCGCCGTGCCTCGACTACACTCCGCCATGAGCGGCCGGAAACCTCTACCCACCGAACCATTCGCCCTCGACTCCGGCCTCTCCCTCATCCCCCGCCTCCGGCTCAACCTAACCCTCCACCGCGCCGACAAATCCGTATCCCCAGTCGACGAGTGGAAGCTCAAGCGCTCCTTAATCGACTATCTCAAAACCTCGCATTCAATCTCCATTCCAGAAGAAGAAATCAAAATCTTCAAATACAAAGACCTGAAGAAGCGGAAGCGCGAAGATGCGGTGGCCCGTGGGAGCTTATTCGTGCTGGATTTCGCGTTTCTGTCGAGGAGATTAATGCTGAACGGGGAGGAGGGAGTGGAGAAAGAGTTTTTTGAGTGGAGGAAGGGGATTGTGGCGGAGATGGATGGAATGGAGCTGAGTTTGGAGGGGGTGAGGTTTAGGTTGAGCGTTGAGGTGCCGAAAGGGGATGATTTTGAGGGGATGAAGAAAGAGTGGGAGGAGATTGCGGCTTTTGGAACCAGAGGTTTGTCACGACGTCGTTTTTGTGCTTTCGAGGTTTTTTTTCATGGTTTTGAGATATTAGGGTTTACTTGCTGTGTTGGGAAACGCCATTTCTTGCTTATGGTAGTATCGCCATAGATGTCTGAAGTTGGAGAAAACGAGAATGGTGATATTAATCTGGATTAATTGTAGCAACACCACTAAATTGTCAGTTTGCACATAAACCATCAATTTTTTTGACATTGATATATACAAACCATACATGTTTTGTAGATAAACCTAAATTAATGTTTCAGTTGATTTCTGCTCGTAACTTGCGCTTGATGAAATTTTAAAGGTTTTTTTTTTTGTCCATACAATTAAGTTGTTTTTCTTTTCGGTACATACTTAGTGAATTTTGCATTTAGACAATTAGACTAGTGGAAAAATGTCCTTAAAATTTTATTACGCGCAAATCACGTGCAGAAATCTGGTGTGAAAAATGGCTCAAAAATGAGTTTGGTGGTTTACTCGCCAAACCCGTATTGTTTGTATATATTGGTGCCAAAAAGAGTTCGACGGTTTTTTTTTTGTCGTTTTTCTTCCTGGTACATACTTAGTGAATTTTGCATTTGGATTAGATGAGTTTTGTGGTTTATCTATCAAGTCCGTATAATTTGTATATATTTGTGTCAAAAAAAATTTAGTGATTTATGTTAAAAAACGCTAATAATTTGGTGGAATTGCTGCAATTAACCCTATTAATTATGGAATATCAGCTTAAGGTACAATGCAGTGAGCACACTGAAAAAGTTATATTTTGGGAATATTAGAATGGCATCATGCTTAATTGATCACAATAATTTTAGGGTTGCCTTGCTTCTCCAATTGGATTGGGTTAAAAGCTTCATGAACCTGTTATGTATGAATTGCTCAAATTATTGTGGATATATGGAGGCCCATTTTTCTGTGTCTATACTTGGCACATACAAATTGACCTAGGTTGTCTTTACCTCCTAGGCACCGTTTCTTTGGTTGATACTTTAGGATAGTGACATTTTATCTAGATTCATATGATAAGTTTGTAGTTATCAGGCGCGCCTCCCATGAGTTGAAAGGTTTTGTGCCTTCCAATAGAAGAGGCGTGGCTCTCGTCCCAGCCTTCACCTCAGTTATTAAATGCATTTTCAGTATTATTTTTCGTGAAACAGAAAGCTTTTCATTTAATTTCCGAGCAATGGTCATATATTTTTAGCCAAACAACCTCAGAAAAGCTAGGTTTTGAGAAACACGTTAGAAAAATGAGGGAGAGGGAGAGGCTGCACTCTGCTCCGTGCACTGCACCCAGACGACTGTATAACCACTTGCTCTCTCCACCGGCCGTATCTTTGACATTTTTGTTCACGTGTGCTTGGTTTGATCTTTCACTCATTTTATGTGATTGTGTTTAAACTTTAAATTTGTCATTGTAATTGTGTTTAGTTGTTGAACTTATTTGAATCTTATGATTGCTTTAGTTTATGACTTGTGTGTTTGGTGCTTGATTTTTCATATTTAATATGATGACTGTGGCCTAATAATTAATGGCTTCTCTCCTTACATATTTTTCATTTTCTCTTGGTTCTCATTTATTCAAGAGGCATGTGCCTCAGAGCTTGGACTGTTAATACTTTCGATCATCTTCAATAAGATGCACATTATGCTTGTTGCGTTGTAGGATATCCAAGGAGTGACAAGCAGCAGCCGGATACAATCATATTGAGAGGTATGCCGTCTAGATGGTTTGCTGAGCCGCGGGTTTCATCCAAACCTTCAATGCTGGTTACCCATACAATTTTTTCGGCATTTGGAAAGATAAGGTTTGTGCTTTTATTGCCTTCTAATGCCTTGTTTGGCCGTCAAATTGATGATTTCGTTGCTAACAAAAACAATGATGGGATAACTAGTGGACATATGGTCCTTGATTCATAAGAATGCTATTTTTCCTGATCTCTATATGAGTGTGTGTTTCTTGCATTCTTTTCTATTTCACATTGGTGCCTCATATAAGGGCCAACCATTTATACCCACTCAATTATTCATATATGATATCATGTCCATATCAACAAAACAATGTCTAAATCTGTTAGATATCATATCAGTCCTGGGACTAGATTTGGCAAAATTGGCCCGTCCGATGGGCTAGCCCAGTCTGCCCGACCTTTTAGATGAGTTGGGACACAGGAATCTTGGCCCAATTTCTAGATTAGCAAATTTTAATGTACATAATTTAGCCAAATGGACAATGCTAGTTGATCATGTAGGTACGGTTCCTTTTGATCAAATCCACCATTCTAGTTTTGTCTTGTACTGGTGGTACGTTTTGATTGTGGTATATAATCTTTTTGTATATTTCTTGTTAATGAAATTAGATGTTTAATTATAAAATAAAGTACCATCGGGCCCAACATGCCCGATTCGATAGGCCAAAAGTCAGCCTGAAAAGCTTATGATACGTAAGGGATAGTCTGGGATGGACTCAATAATACTTGGCCCGATAAATTTTGGGCTGGCCAGGCTGTCCGAATTGCCACTTCTACTTGGGAGCCTCTACACATATAATTCAAACTGCTACAATATTACACCTGTGGTCATGTATCATTTAAGTTACAAAGTGATCTACTCTAGATTCTTGGTATATTATATTTGTTGCCCACATTTTTGCACCTATAAACAATTCTTCATATTTAGGAATCTTGATGTTGGTGAGGACAATGACATAGGTGAAGATGAGGTTGAAGATGGTGATAACCTAGTTTCGGGTCTCCATTGTAAAATTGTAGTTCAGTTTGAAGGTCACAAGGATTTCTATGATGCCTTGAAGATTTTATGTGGCCGTTCCTTAAACAAGGTAGACGGATATTTCATTTTTACAATTCAATATGCCATGAATTATACTCGTTCGTACCCCTTTTGGGAACGTCCAGTGCCAAAGTCACTGTTAATGGCATTAAGTGTGACTAATGCAGCAAGGATCACGCTTGAGAGCTGATTATGAAGTCACCTGGGACAGAGATGGATATTTCCGACAGGGTAGAAGCCGAGTAGAACAAGGTAAAAGATGGACGCCAACAACCGATGTGGGAGCTTCTGGACGTCAGTCACAGATCTCGCGATATAGCTCTGATGATGCCCGCAGAAAAAGGTTCAAGGTACGTCGAAGAAGACAACTTCACCCTATTTGGATATTAGCAATTAGTATTCCCTCCTTCCGGGAAAAAAAAAGAAGTCGTGTTCAAAAGTCATTACCTTGTTTTATTAAGAAAAAAATTGAAATTTTTATTTTCACAAATAAGTTACATGTGATTGAATAAATCCAATCCATCGACACATAAAGAAAAGCACATAAGCGAGAATTTATAGGTTTTTAGAGGGTTGTACCTTCATCAAATTGACCAATAGTAAAGATTTGTACCTTTGTGAAACGTGATTTTTTGTAAGAACAGAGGGGGCAATTCTTCTTGGTTGAAATATCATGCCCTTTTTCGGTTTCCAATTTCTGACAAAATAAAAACGGCTTAGGAACATTACCTTTAAAGGGTGTATGCAATTGCTTTTTTCAAGTGTTTTTCAGATTATAGCTTGTTAAAAGCTGTTTTGGAGTGTTTGGAAAAACAACTTCAACTTTAACAAAAGTGATTTAAGGCCAAAAGTTGTAAGTAGAAAAAAGTTTCTTCCGACTTTTTGGTTTTTGTTAAATAAATGGAAGATTTTCTCTCGCTTATAAGTTATAAGCTGTTTCAGTATAAATAATCCAACTTTTATATTTGATCAAAATAACTTTTATTCTCAAACACTATCTACTTTTGATTTTAAGCAATTTTATCACAATCTCTACTTTTAATCACTTATTCAAAAGTTAAGCAAAGTAAAACACTTCCTTAGTATCTCCATTCTACTTTCCTGACTTGGACTGAGGATTCGTGATGATTCTTTTGTATTGCAGGACTGAAGAGAAGTTTCGGTGTAACTGAAGATTCAATGGTCGAGCAGAAAGAGGTTGGACCTATTCTTAAACTCGCCCTCCTAGCTTCAAGATTCGAGGTAATTTTAGTCGATAAGCAGAGGAATCTTTTCTGTGCATACTGTAGTCTCACCTTGCGTATCATCTTCGCACGAGCAACACTGGAATAGCCACTGTATTTTGACCGGACATCACGAAACTAACTGCACACTGCATTAAGTTGGTATTATCGTTGCGAAGAAACTGGTGCATGTTGACTAGTTGAATCGCTTGATGAATTTAGCTTCTGCAATTGTAATGGTTGGTTAATGTAGACAAAAGGTGAAACGAAAAGTTGGATGTCATTTGTTTGTGTAATTTCTTGCCATTAATCAGGCTTATTACTGCTTACTTGAGTTGTTTCTGTAATTGCCATTGTTGCATTAAGGGTGTGTTTACTTAAGCCTTGACTCGGTAAATTAGGGGCTCAAATTCCGATAAAGCACATATTAATTCTCGCAAGCAAATTTGGCTCAGCACTCCCAGCCTTAAGTAAACACGTCCTAAGTTTTGTACAACTTGCAATATATATAGTTTGATAAAAATCTACATATGATTAGTAGTAGCCATATCCTATAAGTTAAAATGTTCTACGGCTACTTACAAGAGCAAATGCTTTGGTAATCTAGTAGCCTTTTGATATCAGAGTACTGTCTTTTGTATATCAGTTGTACGGATCCATGCGATTCGGCAAAAAAATATTAGTATTAATGTCTAAAGGTATTACATGTTCTAAATAAAGGTGTCATGGTGAAAAATGTAATAATAATTATATACATCTACCCAAACAAGTAGTACATTTAAGCATATATCAGACTACACGGTGCACCCGGTGTACATAAGATTTTTACGGAGTACTTTAGATTATACTCCCTCTGCTCCTTTTATGTGTCCCATTTTATTTATTGACACAAATCAATTTTTCCATTAACTAGTATACCCTTTTATATAACTACTTCCTTAATTATAGAAACTCATAGACCATGTTTGTTTAGGTTGGACCAATCGGTTGTGAATTGAATTAAATCCATTACGTGTTTACCCACCGGTTGTGAGCAATAAATTGCCTACAATCTCCACACACATCATCAAACCACTAACTAACTCTTACACTCATCATCAATCAAACATTATTCCCAATACACACTTTAATCAATAATTAACCATTCACTAACTAATTCTTACAAACATCAAATCAATTTTAGCACCTTTTGTATTATAATTACCCTACTACTCAATCTCTAACCAACAAAAACACTCACTTATTTACGCAATCTTCATATTCCACTATATTCCTCATAACCTACAATACTTCAGCTACCCGCAGCCATAAACAAATAGGGCCATTGATTTTATCAAATTCATTATTCCTTGATTTTAGAGGAGCCAATCGTATCTACTGTATTTTTATTTTAGTTAAGATAATAAATTAATAATTTTATAATTACAAGAATTATAATACTACATTGTCATAATTCTTTGTTTATTTATTAGGGTTATTGATGGAGAATGAAAGAAAAATAACATTAAGAATGACATTGTGATAATTAAAAAGGAACAGTGTTTTGAATAAAATGAGACAATGAAAAAGGGACGGAAAAAGTAATTGATTAAAGGGAGCGGCCTAGCCCGTCAGGCCATGGGTTGGGCTGGGCTAAATTTTGATAGGCTTAAAATTAGTTAGTCCAGTCAGTCCATCTCTTTATAATATACTAAGATTACGGATTGATTCGACGGACTTTTGATCCATCGAATTGAACCTGTCGAGCAAAATAATACTACAAATTATGATTTTTATGTTCCAATTAAAATATTGAGTCGGATTGACTTTGCCGTCTCTAGTTATGATATAGTGTTTGGATTGTCGCCGTTATTTCCCATTTTACGTTTCTGCTTCCCTTATTTTTTGAGAATTTTTCCTACACTCAATTCAAGACGTAAATTCATAAATTAAGGCACAACAAAATGGCGCCCCGATTTCTTCCCATTTATTTTTAGTTGGATCAAAATGGTCCTTTAACTTAAAAAATTGTGTTCGACTAGTTTAAGTAGGGATGTAAAGTAATCGAGTCGGTCTTATTAATTTTGGGCTAAACATACGTTTTTGGAAATATTATAAAGTTAACCTTAACTCTATCATTTTTGGGCTTTGGGTCACTATCGAGCTACAAGTTATAATTGTTACAGAATTAAAAATACAAAATCTATGAAAGTTACTTACTGGTGGCCTTTGCAACAAATGCATAATAATATAACATTAATCAATAGAAATTATAGTTCAAAATATTACTAATAGATCAAGATAATATCAATACATGCTACTTTCTGATTAATCAAACTATTTAAGTGAACAATGACTTACTATAAAAATATACATACATATATTAAATAAATTATATATATACATTTGAACAATATTTACGATATATATACATTTTGTTTGGGTTGTTGGGTCAACACTAGTTCTAAGCGGGCTAGCCGCTTCGGGCTAATTAGTCTTGGTTCCCACTTTAAATAGGATAACATATGATGAACTTAATCTTGCAAGGTCCTACGATTTTGAACTTTTCTAATGTCCTTGTAAGGCACTCAATTAGCACCACTCCAACATTTTTTGAAATGTTCGATCGGTGATAATTGAACCCCATAAAATTTAAATACATACTTATTACATTTTAATCAAAATGAAATATCTACCATACAAAACCATGTACAAACTAAAACAAGTAGAATAAATTTACATCCAAGAACTTGTCAAAAACAAACTACAGAGAATCAGTCAGCATCTTCCATGGCCATGAGGCCTTTTTTTTTCTTTTTTTTCAATCTAGGAACAAAGAAAAAACTCTCACCTCCTTCTCAAAAATGTTACGAGAGACCATGTATGCCAAACTATTACCATGCCAATAATGGCAAAGAATCGCCCATAAATCGCAAGAAATGTCAATATCATCATCACAGTCACAGGAAGCCCAAAACAATGCTGCTGCTCTTCTGGTTCCTCCATCTCTTTCTTAACCAATGCAATAGGATGTTTGATGAACTGCTTATTCTTCACCACTATTGCTTTTGCATCTTCCGAGTCACTAGAATAAACGAATCGAATCAACGAGATTCCCTCTGACCCCATCTCATTATAAATCTTCTGCTTCTTCTCTTCAATTTCAGCCAAAAGTGCAGAAAATTTCTCCATACCCCTATTTGCATAAGGGTTCTCCTTGATGCTTTTTGTGCCTTTGTTTTTGCTCCTTTTCGATCTTTTCGCGCTATTTTCGCCTTCGTTTAGATGGCTAAAGCTTCTGCTGCAACAGATGAACATATGTTGATCAAGGTTATGTGCATGCAGGAGTAATTTTTTTTGTTAAATGTGATATATGTTGTTTATAGAATTGTCAATGAAATGAAAAGTCTTTGAGAAATAAGATACTGCCTATAAATTGAAGTCTGCTTGAATTTGCTTGTTTTTCAAGTTAAGCTTATCTATTCCTGGGATTTGCCAAGAACTAACTATGTTGTTTAATCTATTAGTTTCAGATGGTTTACTTTGACCAATTAATCTAATTTATATTGAAGTTTAGGTCAATTTTCTGTTTAAAAAATATCAATAAGGAGCTATAGTTTTCTTAAACGCGGTTTTAGAGTGTGAGAATTATAAGTATTTTACTCCAAAATCGAGCCATATAACATGAATCATAAACCCTAAATTATGAACTATTGAATTATAAACACTAAACCATTAAATCATGAGATTGTAAGTTTAGAATATAAAAAAAAAATTATAATTAGCTCGATTTTAGAGCGGGGCACGATTAAGACATAGTAAAAGTGGGGACTTTAAATATGTAATTTAAAAATGAATCCTGAACCTAAATCATAAACTTTAAATTCATAAATCATAAAAAAAAGATTATAATTGGCTCGATTTTAGAGCGGGACACGATTGAGACATAGTAAAAGTGGGGACTTTAAACAGGAATCTAAACATGAATCCTAAACCTAAATCCTAAACTTTAAATTCACAAATCAATAAAAAATAATTATAATTAACTCGAATTTAAAGCGGACATGATTAATGGTAAAAGTGGGATAGAGGATCCTATATCGACTTGGAGAATGTGATCATTTATGGGGGTGAAATTTGTCTCTCCCTTTCAAAACGTCGACTTGATTAAATTGGACTTCAAGATTTCGCTCAATTAGAAAAAACAGTGTGATACATTTTCGAGAAGAAATTATTATTTCTTAGAATAACTTAATAATTGACGTATTTTTTTAATATATAATGTGTTCTTATTAAATTTATATAAGGTTTTATATCGAAATTCATTTATAACCTACAAATTATATTGAACTATTATTTAATTGGATTAATTTAAACATAACAGTTTCAACAAAATGTAATACATTTCAGGGAAAAAGTATACAAAATGTATGAGAACAGTTTCGGCCTGGTGATCCGAGAAGTGAATGGGCTAGGCTAGTATTTTAGTTACCTAAATGAATTTGGCCCAATCGGGATATCACGATTAAGTCCTCTATTTTTGGCTTGATTGGGATGGGCCAGCCCGACCATTCGATAGCTCTACACTTGGTTGAGGATTAGGCGAGGTCAAAAGAGAACTCGACAAATTTAAACAGGAAGAAGTTGGAGAAAAAATCTAGATGGAGATGATAGTGTAGGGTGTAGTTCTTTTTTAACGAAAAAAACAAATATCATTGAAGGCCTTGGAAAATTGTCCAACAACAAATGAGAAGCCCAAGTAAGGATACAATCACAAGAAAAAGGAGCCGAGATCATGCTCCTAGCAAAGAAAGCAAATTCATGAGCTAACACGTTATAAGTCCTACTAATAAAAAAAAATTGAGAAATTGATGACACGATTTTTAGCCATGAAATATCTTTGCATGGTGATCGAGTATGGACGGAGTGCAGCGGGAAACGAAATCGGGTGTGCGGGGAAGCCAAGGATCTCCCTAAATGCGAGTGGAGTTGCCCGGCCGGATTAGTCTTCTGCAGTCAAGATTAAGTAAAGCCTTGCTTATTAGGTTATGGAGCCTGATCAACCTCTTCACAACTCTCTAACATTGCGATTCAATTCGCTGGTGAGTTTTCAGGGTTCAGGTTGGGCCTTAAAAGCAATATTCGAGATGAATGAACTTTTAGGGATACAACCCAGCTTGGGTTATAAATAATCATTTGATTCATTGTATTTGCTATCACCGAAAATTTAGTAAATCACATGGCTTGGTAGTCATTCTTGACAAATTGGATAAACAGAGTTGTGGAAGTATTGAGCCTCGAAGACTGTAGCTAGAGTAGTGAGGAAGGGGAGGCGAGGATCCTCCATGCCTGTTTGCACAATATGACTTGGTCGAAAGCACGAAGTTGACGAAAGCCGAGACCACCTGTCACTTTGCTGCGAGCAAGCTTTTCCCATCTGAATTAGTGAATTTTTTTCTTATCTTGGGAGCTACCCCACCAGAAGGAGGTCGTCATGCGCCACGACCATGAGTAGGGTGTAGTTAGAGCTATATATTATGGAGACTTTTAGAACAATGAATTGACCAACTTTGATGAATTCGAGTCTTATTTGGGTTGACATGCTACTTCTATAAATTTTCTAAATTCTTTTATATTTAATATTAAATTAATTTCTTTGTCTAATTTTGAACCAAACTTTAAATTCTTCAAAAGCTCTACTCCCTTCCGTCTTATAAAAAAAATTATTGAAAAATAAAAGTCATGTTTCAAATGTAATGCTTGTTTTCTTAGTTCAAGTTTAATGCTTAAATTTTTTATGTGCCGAATTACTATTGAATATGTCATATATATATATATATATATATATATATAATTGTCGTAGTGAGAATTGATTTTTTTAGAATGCTTATTAAAAAATAAAAAATTACAATTTAAAATAAAGAATCTTTTTATAAAATGTAAGACGTAATATTCAACTCGACTACTTATTATTATTTGGTTAATTAAAAAAAAATCATGACATTTAGTAATTGCAATATAGTCATTTAGCAGTTATTTGTATTTGTCACCAACTATAATTTCAATGACATCACCGCTCATTTTTTTTGGCATCTAAATGTGTCCGTTAAATGTGTCTAGACTAGATCTTCATTTACGCTCGATCAATTTCATAATCGATTATTTTTACTATCGTTGATCGGTGATTTCAAGTCTTCCACTCCCAACTAACGGCCGTGACAATGACAATTTGTAAAATTGATCGAGGATAAATGAAACTCTTGTAAAAACACATTTAACAATAATGAATCATATATAAAAAAATATAATCGATAATGTAATTAAAAACATATTATAGTTGATAGACCAATATTTTGCTAAGTTGAGGTTGTTTCCATGGGAGCTTGCCCCACAAGAAAATATTTGTGAATTCCCACAAGTAATAAATATCACAACAGGGATTTACGAATATACCCTAGACAATGTACAAAATATACCATCCCTGACCCAGATTAGTCTGAATGAAGAATTCAGAATAAAACCAAATGGTACACTGCAATAGAACTGTTAATCCTAATATGTACTACAATGGAAATTCTCCCATTAATCTTATTCATTGCAACTTAAATGGAGGTGCATGACCGTCCCAAGCAAGGAAACTCCCAATACTTTCAGCTTCAAGACGAAACACCATAATATAACAGGTCATCTCATATGCATACCATCAACCGCTACTCGGTTCTACAGTATCAAGAAGGTGCCCGTTTTCTGCAATCCGCTTCAAATCAACAATATGATCATCTCGGAGAAACCCAAACCCGAAGGTCCCGTTTCTGTACTGCCAAATACGCCCCTCCACCTGCCGAGGATTTGCAGTGGTCCCTACCAAGTCCGGGATCACCAAGTCATAGCTCGAGTTGATGTACAGCAAACGAGAGACGCCTCCATTATCAGAACATGATGAGATGTGATCTGCAGGGGGTGGACTCAGATGCGAACGACAACTGTATATGCGATCCTCCTCAGGCGAAAAGGGAGATTCGATGAATGTTAAACTTGAGGTCCAAAATATCGGGGCGTGAAAGGTCAGGGCTCTGTTAGAGTCCCCGACCTTTCTGCAGGCAATACCCCCGACGTCGTCGTATGACACTAGGTAGAAGTCCAAGCTCATGTCATCACAAATGCCCTGAAACAATGGGTTGTAAGATTCTGTAGGCTGTCTTTAGGACTGTGGAAAGAAATAGTAATAGTACTTATTCTAATCATTTTTCAGCTTTTAGCTTGTGCTTGAAAGAAAGCAACTTTCCAAGCAGATAGGACCTGCTTTTTGTCAGCTTCTATGATTTTTCTAAATAAGTCAAACTTTATTAGACAATTCTATCCGTAAAATCACGTTTATTCTCAAACACTACATACTTTAATTATAAGTGATTTGACCGCAATCTATAAATTTAATCACTTTTATAAAAGTTGAAGCAAAGAAAAACACCACTATAATCTTGTCAAAATGCAACAAAAATAGAAACAAGCACCAACCCGTTTCATTAATTCTGCCTTTCACAACCAAAAACATTTGAAACCAAGTACAATCTAGCAGCAAGTTATGGTCAGAACTAAAATGCAGCACATACTTCCTAAAATATTCGTAGCAAAATCAAAAGTCGAGCAAGACAGATCGAATGCACAAAAGAGCATAACTTTATTTAATTGCATGAATAACCGAAACATTAGGTTGTAAGATTCTATAGGCTGGCTTTAGAGCCCAGAGGCATTAACGTACGGAGAAGCACATGATTTGGAGCAGATCATCAAAAGATTATCACCAGAACAATAGTAATAGTGATTTGAACAAAAGATTTAAGCGAGTCAATAGATAATCTAATCAAAATGCAACAAAAGCAGAAATATATTTAAGTAGTCAACTCGTTAACAAAATTTTCATTAATTCTGCCTTTCACAATCCAAGTTAAGCATTTGAATCCAAGTAGAATCTAGCCGCAAATTATGGTTATGCAGCACATACTTTCTAAAATATCCGTAAGCAAAATAAAACTCTTCTTGGATTCAAATGCTCAACTTGGATTGTGAAAGGCAGAATTGATGAAAATTCTAATTCAAGAAAATTATTGTCAGAACTAAAATCCAGTATATACTTTCTAAATATTCGTAGCAAAATCAAAAGTTGAGCAAGCAGATCGAATGCACTAAACAGCATAACTTTGTTTAATTCCACATCTCTTGGTTTACCCCTTACTTTAACATCAGGTAAAAGACCAGCAAGAGCCTACATTTATTTTCACAAAAATCAACATATACACATGTAGATTACACATATCTGCAGATATTTATTTGGATTCAAATGCTTAACCTGGATTGTGAAACGCCTAAATGATGAAAATTGTAACTGACGAATACTATTGTCAGAGCTACAATCCAGCATGTACTTTCTAAAATATTTGTCACAAAATCAAGAGCAAGAGCAGATCGAATGCACTAAACACCATGACTTTGTTTAATTCCACATCCCTTGGTGTACTCCTTACTTTAACATCAGATTAACAACAGCAAGAGAATACATTAATATTTATATTTCACCAAAAACAACATGAGTAGACATGTAGAACACACATATCTGCAGACATTTTTTGCACTTACTTAGTTCAAAATGCAGCCTAAAATGCAACCATCTCAAGATATCTTTATATATGAGGCAGATATACAGATATATATCACAAAATCTCTTCCTATCAAGCCCCAAGGTCCACCTGAATCATCTAACCAAAAATTTACTGCATAAAAAAGAAATCTTGCTAAAGTGACAATACCTTCCACAGGCCCTGCAATGGCCGGCAAGGTTTCGGAGAGCAATTCACAATTTTGACAAAATGCTCCGACTCCCACTTTCTCATCCTCCCCTGCTTCTCTTTCTCTCTCCTCCTCTGCCTCCTTGATGCTCCATTACCACTAGGACTCGTCCTATTCGCAAAATACTGATAAATCTCCGCCGGCGGTGATCCATAAACGCTCTCATAATCCTCACCTTTCAAACTCCCTGAGCTCGAATCCCTCCTAACAACCCCCAAATTTTCCTCCACCACCACATGGCATTCTCCTATGAAACTAACATTCACCTGAACCAACTCACTCTCCACAGACACTAATTCCCCCATCAAATCCTCATCTCTAAGCGCAGCTCTTCCATCCGGATCGAGATAATTCACCGGTTCCCCGTTCGACGCAATGCTCATCCATAAAAACGGCTTTTTAATCACATTATAGCCGCTACTCTTCGACGGAGAAATCCTCGAACCGGCGAGGTAAAACGGGCCCCATTCGAAGAACACTAGCGGCGGGGATGAGGCGGCGTCGCCGCACCGGCGCCAGAATCCGATGAGATTCTCGTACTCGTCGAGGATGCGGTAGAGGCGTTTGTAAGAGATCTTGCCGTTTCCCCATTTGTTAATTAGGGTTTTGGAACCCCAGCGGCGTTGGCACAAGGAGAACCAGAGGCGATCGTCGCGGCGGTAGAAGGAATCGAAACGCTTGCAGGTGCACGCGAACGCCGCCAGGTCGGAGGGGCGGAGGAAGGACAGTACGCAGAGCTGGACGTCGTCGGGGAAATCGCTGAACGATAATGGGATTACAGTGTCCATTTTTGTCACAGTTTTTCCTGGATACAGAGATTCTTCGATTTCGCCGATGGCGATTGAATTTGTACAGAAATTGGATGAGAATTGAGGTTGATTTAAGCTGCTTTTGATTGGGGAAGAATGAAGAAGAATACTGAGAATCGAATGTAGGGAGATGGAAATTTCTTCTATCTCCAGAAATCTGGAAATGGAGGCCTGAGCTAAGGGTACAACTGTCATTTCACACTAGGAGCTGCCGCGGAATATTACTATATTCCTTTTTCTAAAAAAAAACATATATTAATGAGTAATCTTTTGTGTGACGAAGTGCGGCAGAACACACTTTTAAAGAATAAATGATAGTTTTACCTAAAAAAATGATATTTTTACAATAAAAAGTGATACTTTTACTATGAAAAATAATTTTTCCCATCACATGAGCATCGTGTGACAGTCTTACACAAATCTTTTTGTCTATATTAATATATGGCTTGCACGTTTACACATTTAAATATTACAGAAATAATTTCTCTTAAGATTGCATAAATATATTTCTTTGAAATTGTGGTCATTAATTGTAAATTTTTTGTGGGGTTTTGTGAGTTAAAGTTAATAATTTAGATTTAGGGTTCGATTTATTTGGACTAGGGATTTTTTATATTCTAAATTTATGATTTTACAACTCACAGTTCATTGTTCATGATGTAATGGTTCAAAGTTCATAATTTAGTAGTTCATAGTTTAGGGTCATGATATATGTGTTCATAGTTCACGTTTCATGTTATGAGGTTCGATTTTGGAGAGAGACACAGTTGGGACATGATAAAAGTGGGACAGAGGATCCAAACTATGTCTAGACACAATTGTGATAGGGTTAAAGTGGAACAGAGAATCTGAACTGCTGTTATAGACACAGGTTGATATAGATTGTTTTTATAATCTTTTTCAGTAGTAATTCCATATGTTGAAAAATGCCAAAGTATAGTTGCTAACTCAGAGAATATAGTTGTTTGATAATCTAATATCACGTGAGGGAGCTGCGTGCATGAAACAAGAAACGGTTATAAGCGTTTCCATATCAGTTGGTTAGAGGGTTGTTTTGAGTTGTTGTGGTTGATTGATCTCATTGTGTTTATCTTGGTAGTTTTCGCTCTTGTATCTTGAAACTAGGTCAAACATACCCACATCATTATCTAGAGAGAGATCAAGAGTGAAAGCGGGGGATTACGGTAGAAGCTTAAGTGGGATAACAAGAAGCTAGATACATTGGTTTTGTTTTTGAAGGAAGCCTTTATTAAGATTCAACCGAAGAAGAACAAGAACGAGTAACTAACAGAATACCACGAACGGCAAAACAAACATCAGACGATAGTCCCGTAAAATACTGTAGTCCTGTAAAATACTAATCTAATAAAAGAATCTTTCTAACTCACTTGTCCTAAAAAAATATAGCGCTAAAAATTATAATCAAATTAAAGAACGTACTGGAACCCGTCACCACCTCGGTCTTGGTTGTTTCGGAGGTGCAGGAGAAGAGCTCGAGGAAGTCGGATCACTTTTGGGCTTAGCTGGTGCTTTGGGTGGGATCTGTACCAGTTTCAGGACCCGATCTTTGGTCCACCAGGACCGGTCGTGCTGGCCGGTCTGCAGTGCAAATCTGTTGGCGGTCCAGCGTAGACTGTAGGGTTGATGAAGACGCCATGCAATTTAAGAAATATTCTCCGAGTATCCGCAACTCCATGCGATTCTTGAAATTAGCTGTTATCCAACGAACGACGACTAGGGAAACTGTTGTACGCGGCCCTAAAGACATCTTCCTCTTCCCTCGAACTTTGGAATCTATATTTCTCCAAATCTAATGTTTGATTTACAATGGTGGATTATAAAAATTATTTGCGTTCAAAGAGAACTATGGAAATGCAAGTAGGTGATACTAGAGGGGTACTGGAATACTTACAACAAAAGCAAATAGATGATCCAAATTTCTTTTATGCTATACAGGTTGATGAACATGATCTAATAGCTAATATTCTTTGGGTTGACGCTCAAATAAAGTCTGATTATGCTTACTTTGGGGATGTCGTCAGTTTTGACACGACAAAAATAAAGAGGGTAGGCCGTTTGCTCTATTTGTCGGTGTTAATTATCATAAACAAACAGTTGTGTTTGGGTCAGCGTTGTTGTATGATGAAACAACGAAATCTTTCGCTTGGTTGTTTGATGCGTTTTCTAAAGCCATGTGAGGAAAGCAACCCAAAACTATTTTGACAGATCAAGATGCAGCAATGGCAAAAGCTTTGGTGGACAAATGGCCTAAGACTTGTCATCGTTTGTGTATATGGCATATATTTCAAAATGCAGCCACCCATTTGAGTCATGTTTTCTCATCATTTCCAACTTTTTCGACGCACTATGAAGAGGAAGAAGAATTCATAGATGGATGGCATCAGATGTTGGAAAAATATGGACTTCAAACTAATGAGTGGTTGGGTAGATTGTTCAAGATAAGAGATAAATGGGCGCTCGTTTATGGGAAGCAGTCATTTTGTGGAGATATGAAGACGACTCAACGTAGTGAGAGCATGAATAGTGTTCTTAAAAGATATGTGAGCTAAAACAACCTGTTACAAATTTTCCATCACTTCGACAGACTGCTGGAAGATCGTCGGTATGCAGAGTTGAAATCAGAGTATAATGCATGTCATACTATAGCGGTAATTCATTCCCTGTTCAAATATTTAAACATGCCGCTAAGATCTATACACATGCAGTATTTGGGTTGTTTAAAGAAGAGCTACGTAAATCTTATGACTCTAAGATAGACTTGTGTTGTGAGACTGGAGAAATATCAGAGTATAATATTACCCCTTTGGGAAAATGTTATCATCACACAGTCATGTTTCAGTCGTCTCAAGGTGAAGTTGCATGTAGTTGCAAAAAGTTTGAGTTTGCAGGAATTTTATGTTCACATATACTTAAAGTGTTTTCTTGGAGAAATATGTGGAAATTCCTGAGCTCTACATTATGAAAAGATGGACCAAAAAAGCAAAACAGAATGATGTTCACGCCCAGTCTATAGGAACTAGTGGAGGATCTTCTGATGCCGTCAATGCAGATGATGAAAAGAAACTGATTGGTATCCGCTACAAAGAATTGTGTAACTTAAGCCACCAGTTAGTAACACGAGCTGCTCTTACTTCAAAAACATTTGATATTGTAAGAAATGGTCTTTTTAGGTTGATTGAAGAAGTTGATGCAAGTTTAGAGGATATAGCTTCTGTAATACCGCCTTGTGTATCCAAAAGTGGTGGGGTTCATTGGAAGTAGTGAGCAAACAAATTTCTGTATCAAAAGTATGTGGTGAAATTGGTGATATCATTGCCAGAGGATGGAAACCAAGGAAAAAAAACTGTAAAATCTGGAAAAAGATTAAAAAGTGGACTGGAGAAGAATAAGAGGGGAAGAAGCAAAGCAATTCAATCACACGCGTTGAAAACAGTGACAAGGTTTCCGTTTCTACTTTAACCTCACATAAATATGTTTTCTTTTCTTTATGTTTATATGATATGTTTCATTGTTAGCTCTAACGTTTTTCATTTGTATTATTATAACATATCAAATTTACAAATGTCGAACATTGACAATGGAAAAAAGATTTCAAGAATTGATGCTTCTTTTGAATATAATTCCTCGCACCCTTCATCGGAATTATCACAGGTATGTGTGTTGCACATTCTTCACTAGTCAAATAACACATTTATCTATGTAGATCGGGTATATGATTTATTTATTTTATATGTAATTTGTACGGTAATGACTCAAGAGCATCCAGTTGGTAGAACTAATTTTGGAATGACTGTTCCTGCTCAAGGTTCTTTATTGCCATATACACGGTCATTCCAATTTCCTCCGGTAAATTGTTGTACTAGTTATTCTTTTGTTTTTTCTAAGAAATGAAGAAATATTATTATGAATGAGATTTTGTGGAACTTTTTTATTGTAGGTCTTCAATCGAAATGTTCATGATCAATTTAACGTTGTTCCTTACATTTCAAGAAATCATGATCAAAGTGGAATTAGTTTAATGCAGTTACTACAGGTGACAAAACATAGTTGATTAACTATATATATTTCATTTATTAAAACAATGTCTAATTTTTTGTTTTATTTTGTACAACAAGAAGTAAATAATTCGCGAGGATTTGAAGGGCTTCAATTAAATACATGCACTTCTCACGATCAACATGAGAAAACCAACATAGAGCACGATGATGCATCTAAAGGATGACAAAATTGGAGTTCATGCCTTATATTGGATTTTTCTTTCTATTTGAAATTGAATTTCTGATGGAATTTTAGAGACCTCGAACTCATTTTGGTTGATCGATTTTTTGTTTTGTTGGTGGATTAACACTTCTTTATGTATAGTTTATCAGAGGTTATGAAAATCTATTTTTTCTTGTTAAATTAAGATGGGTTGGAGTTGATCTTGCTTCATTTGTTAGTAGTTAATTTATAGTTCTTTGTTTGGTGATGAAGTGATGATGTTTAGAGGGGTTTGATGAACTAATGGATGAGATTTTTTATCTCTGTTATTGAGCAGACATTTTTTTAAGTATATCTATAATTCTGGAGCTTTTTATTGTAAAATGTATGTAGATTAGTTGACATGTTAGTTGGTAGAATACTATAAACAAATGTATTTTTAGTGACTTAAAAGGATAATACTTATTTTATATTACTATCATAACTCTTTTAAAGGTACTCACGTGGATTTTTATGCCTCTGTTTTATATCATTCTTTCACATTTTCAATACTTGGTTCTGGTTTTATGAAATTCTACATGTGCATTAAGAATTAAAAACTCTACAACTTGGATGCGGTTTTTGATAGGTTTTTTCAACCATAAGAAATTTAGCAATAGCAGTAGAAAGCATTGTGTTGAAGCAATACACATTTCCAAACTATTGATAACTTTAATTTTGATGATTGCAATTTTATTATCACTCTTGTATATCCAGCCAAAATGGATTCCATATTACAGTAAAACAATAAGATATCAGCAGATTGGTGACAACATCATTGGTGAAGATATAAGAAGCATTATATTTATAAGTAATCAACAATCTAGGATTCCATCTCCTGTGTTTATTATTCTTCTTCTATATGTTCTTAGATTTGCAAGTTTCAAACATATTTCACCAGAAACACTTAAAGGCAATACAAGGAAATTTCAATTTTTGCAACCACTAGATTAGTTCATCTAGCTTTCCTTACTTAGTTTTTATTCATAGTTCCTAAGCTCCAACACAGATTGTGCTGTTAATATTTTTCATATTTGAACACAACAATAATCACTAAAGCAATAGGTCCAAAGAAGAACACGATCATGGTTATGAGGACACATAGGAAAAAAATGTAGACTTGCAAAAGATATGCCAACAAAGAAAGATAAATTACAACTAAAACATAATTAATGGTGATGCGAGGAATTGAACCCCGTGCCTCTCGCATAGAATGCGAGCGCTCTTCCATTTGAAAACAAAATGCCTTTCCTTGACAAAGATAAAACAACAGACGAAGTTGTTACTGCTGCAGATAGCGATAAGTCACAGGTGAAGGTGGAGCTGGCTGATGAAGAACCAAGTCAAAGCTCAAGTAACCTGGATGAAATGATGAACAATGAAGAAACAATGGTTGAGGAAATGAATCTTGAGGGTTATCAATCGGCAAGAGATAGAGAGAGAAGGGTCATTAAACTTTCCACAAGATATGGTGAAGACATCTGATGACATATGCCTTGAGCATAGCTGAGGAAACTGAATATCAGGAACCCAAAACTGTCACTGAAGTTGTAAAAAGAACAATAGGTTTTGGCTATGAGAGAAGAGTTTGATTCACGAGAGAGAAACCATACTTGGGTGCTGGTAGATAAACCAACACATCAAAAGCTAGTAAGCTGTAAGTGGATCTTCAAGGGAAAGATTGAGGTTTCAGGAACTGAGCATGCAAGATATAAAGCCATATTAGTGGCAAGAGGCTTCACACAAAATGAGGGAATAGACTATAATGAGGTTTTTTCACCAGTGGTCAAGTACTGCTCTATCTGGATTCTATTGGCTTTAGTGGCACATTTGAACTTGGAACTAGAGCAGTATGTAAAAACTACATTTCTTCATGGGGATTTGAAGGAGATTATCTACATGACACATCCTGAAGGTCATGTTATTCCAGGAAATGAAGGCAATGCATGTTTGTTAAATAAATCACTGTATGGGCTAAACAGAGCTCTAGGCAGTAGTACAACAAGTTTGATGACCACATGAAGGTAATTAGATATGTAAAGTCTAGGTATGACAGCTGTGTATATCTCAAAAAGATTGTTAGAGACAGAGATGGTGGTGTTCTGTGGTTAAGTCAGAAAAATTATATCATTAAAGTGCTAAGGAAGTTCAATATGCATGATTCCAGAATGGTGACAGTACCATTAGCTCAACACTTCAAGTTCTCAGAGTTTCAAAATCCCATGATAGATGATGAAGTAGAAGAAATGAGAAGGGTGTCTATGCTAATGTTGTAGGGAGTATCATGTATACTCTGATATGCACTTGCCTCATATTTCACATGTTGTTAGTGTAGTTAGTAGATACATGGCCAATCATGCGAGAAAACATTGGGAGGCACTCAAATGGGTGTTAAGGTACTTGAAATGAGCCACAGACTATGGTCTTCTACTTAAGAGAAAAACAGATGATGCAGGAGATCATCTAAACGGTTTTGTTGATTCAGATTATGCAGTTAATCTAGATAGCAGGAAGTCTCAAACATGATATATTTTTACATTGTTTGGTACTGTTGTTAGCTGGAGATCAATGCTTCAATCTGTTGTAGCTCTATCTACCACATAAGCTTTATATATGGCCCTTATTGAGGCAGTAAAAGAAGTCATATGGTTAAGAGGAATTCTGTCTGAATTTGGTGTGAGTTAAGAAGCTGTAAAGATCTTTTTGTGATTCACAAAGTGCCTTACATTTGGAAAAGCATCAAGTCTTCCATGAGAGATCATAACATATTGATGTTAAACTTATTTTGTTAGAGATGTTGTGGAGAAGGGGATAGTGGATATTGTCTAAGTGAGCACTAAAAATAATGCAATAGACATGTTGACCAAGGCATTACTTGTGCAAAAGTCCATATATTGTCTTGACTTGGTACATGTCATTGCACAATGCAAAAAGTCCTGCTGCGGAGCAAGGATGGAGGAAGAGTTATGTTGATACTGCTTCATTGGCTTCGTTTGCAGCCACAGTGGATATTTGTTGAGAAATATCAAGTATAGCTGCTAAACTCAGAGAATACATATGTTTGATCATCTAAGATGCAGCCACGAGATTTGTCACGTAAGGGAGCTGCATGCATGAAACAAGAAATGGTTATGGTCGTTTCATATCAGTTGGTTAGAGGGTTGTTCTGAGTTGCTGTGGTTGATTGATTCTCATTATATATCTTGGTAGTTTTTGCTCTTGTACCTTGTAACTAGATGAAATATTACACACACACCAATATCTAGAGAGATCAAGAGTGAAAGAAGGGGATTACAGGTAGAAGCTTAAGTGGGAAAACAAGAAGCTAGATAGATTGGTTTTGATCTTGAAGAAAGCTTTTATTATCTTAAGCTTGTAATCATCCTGTTGATAGTGGATTCAATTCTTTCTTCTCCCGTGGATGTAGGCACACCGCCGAACCACGTAATTCTGTGTTCTTGATACAATCTGTGTGTGTGAGTGTATTTCTTGCTTAACCATCGATCGAATTATAACACCATAATCCCAAAGGGAAAAAATGGGTAGCTAACCTAGGACAAGGCTTTTTTATATTGTTTCTTTTGTTATTTCTTTCTTAACTGTTATTGGGACAATAATTCCATAATCTCAGATCTCTTATATAAAAAACAACTTCTACATTATCTGCATATTATTATAAATTCGGGTAGTTCCATGCTATGTCTGAATTTCACATTAAATATCATAATCTGTGCTCGTGTTCAATATTTTTTAGTTGTAAGAACATAGAAAGAACACATGTCAACAAATTTGAGCGGTAACAGTGCGTGGGTGCAGTATTGTAAGAACTAGAAATAAAACATAACGGAACAAACATTTATCTATATATTTCGAGGAATAATCCATTCTTCCTCTCTACATCTTTCATTAGAGAAGTGTTCACATGTACAAATTAGACTTACAAACTTCATGACTCCCTTCTAAGAAGCCAACTATATACCCACTCTCCCTAACAAATTGCTTGATCGCCTGGTCCCTCAAATGGACTTGGTGCACTGAATCCGTCAAGTGTACAATGAGATCTTTCGAACCCGTCAACTGCAATCTTCCGAACCCATCAACCAGCTGTTAAAAGAACAAAACAAAAACTAATCTTGACTTTTGTTATAGCTTTAGTGCTCAATGACCTCAATAACAATGCTAGGGATGTGTATAGATTTTTACAAGACTTCCAAGACTATGTGCAATGTGTAGCATCATCTTATTAGACAAAACTTAAATATTTTCAATAAATACCAATAATAATTACATGTAACAAAATAACACGTTAACACGTATACTATGTGATGTCACTGATACGTAGTACATTTGAAAAAATTAAGCATTACTTTCTTTCAATCTTTTCCCTCCACATTCCTTGATGCAAGCAGCAAACGAGAGCAGAAGCACCAACACAACAACACTAGTTATTAGAAAAAACTACACATTACAAATTCATAACACTGCTAACCCTTCACACATCACTATCATCAGACTCAGATGGCCGAGAATCTTTCCCCGATCGTTGTCGATCAACAGACCTCCTTCGTTCCATCCGATCCTTAGAGTCGCCGCGCGTAAGAAGTGGTTTTCCATCAATAGTATCAAAAATCTGCCTCAAAACTGATTCAATCGAACGAGGAGGGGGATAACTCTTGACTAAAACCGACGAATGCGCGTCAAAGAACTCGGTATAAGCAGGCAAAACGAGCCTCAAAGTGGCCTCCTTCATTTGCTCCCTTAAATCTGCATCAGAAACAATCCTGTAACTGCTTCTATGCCTGTTGCAGATATCATCAAATCGAACCATGAACGCCTCCATTTTCCCTCTCACTGCCTCTCTACTATTCTCGTCTCTCTCCTCCAACACTCTCACCAGACCACCCCACGCTTGCTTCTGATACACATAAGCCGATTCCTCGGCTACATTTCTGTACCTTTTCTTCATGTACGTCTCCCCCATTAGCTTCCCGAGCTCCGTATTTCGACTTCGCATGTATATATACCAATACGTATTCATGGAGAATAACTCTGCAAGTATTTTATCCCTATAATACGTTTTCTTAGACTCTGTATTCCTCCCAATCGCCTCCATTACATTCCAAATCGCATCTTTAACCAAATCTTGGTCGTCTAAAACGACGCCGGATTTCCATAACTGCTCAGTTCTAAGTACTTGCCCCATTAACGCACTGTAATGTTCCATGCTGAGATTCTTGAGGTAGTTAATGGCGTAACGAACAAGTTTCGGCACTGACCCATCTTGAGGCGGCGGTAAACCGTTTTGATTGCCTTCAATCTGGAGACCGAACTCCCAAAACACTCTAGTGGATGCATGTACTAGAAGCTTCTGGAGTTCTCTAAACCGGGAGCAGATATCCAGACCCGATTCACCATCAAAAACCTCGGAGAACTCCGGTCTAAGTTTCTCTAACGAATCAAACATGTCTAGAAGTTTGAACAACTTCTGCGGCTCTTTTCTGCTGCGAGCTACGCCTTCGCCGAAGCGGAAGAAAACGGCCATGATCTTGTCGGCGATCTTGATGAAGCACTCTGCCCATACTGCCCCTTCCATGATGCTTCCAAGGACTTGGTTGCAGAGGGTTTTTTCGGAAATGACAACGGTTTTGACAGCAAGCTCAAAGTGCTGGATCCAGAGAGAAATTGCTGACTCCAGAGTCTCCCATTCCATCTCATCTATTTCTTCTGGGTTGTATGTTTTTAGGTAATCTGGATTTAGTCTCATCAATGCTTTCGCTGCCCTTCTGTATCTCACCTGTCAAATAGAAACGGAATAAGTTCCGTGTAACCATCGCACGCAAGATTGACTCGTTCCTGTAAAACGTGATATTATCTTTTGCGCATTTACTTTAATTCTTTGTATATATTTTTGCAGTTACCAACTTCACATAAATATATATTTTAGAAATTTGTAAAAGTAATCGTAGCAAGTTAGAACTATGAAAGTTTCAACTAAAGCAAATTTCAATTGAGTCTTAAGGCATATGTTTAAAATATCAATTTTAATCCTAAAATATATTTTTAGGATGATTATGATATATTTTTTAAAATATTTGCGTATAAAATAAAAATGTGATATTATTTTTTTAAGAGAATTAAAATTATTTATTTTAATTTTATCTTTTTTAAACCTTAACAATTTTTGGATAGTTTGAAATATTTTGCTTAAAAATTAATAGAAAAACATAAATTAGTTAGATTTATACTTGTCGTAGAAAAACCTCAGCTATATTTGTTAAAATAATTTGTTGATTTAATTAGTTTGCTTTTTAATTATTTATTGCTATTAATGAGACAAGTTTGTTTGGGACGATCGAATCCGAAACGTGTGCAAATTCATTCGAGACGGAGGCAGTATTTGTTTAAGGTTGGAGAGTATTAAAGTACTGTTAACTGAGACAAATAAAATAGTGAAAAAGTAGGTTTGATCGTGCCCGATAATATTACCTTGACAAAGATATCAATGCAAATATCCAAGCAATCATTTGCAGCCAAAGTGTGAGAAATCCTCCTTAGAATCTCAACCTCCAAATCACTACCCAATTCCTCATTCACCACATCACTTTTATGCCTTAGTTTCAGCAACAAACCCTCAAACTCATCCTGCAAATTCAACAATGCTTCATCCAAAACCCCATCAAACCTCATACAGTCAATCTCCGTTTCACAAACCGCCTTCAACGTCACCATCGTCTCCCTCAGCCGCTCCGTCCGGTACCGGTCGGTCGCCTTCGTCCTGCTCACAAACTCCACCACTTCTCGAAGCTTCTGAATCGCCGGTTCACTCTCTCGGCTAATCAACCCGATCGCTTCGTTCAGCTTGTCCACGCAGTCCACGTATTCGATTAGCCTTTTCCCGGATCTCTTCCACTACAAGAAAAATGGTATTTGAGACGATAAAATTGGTCTCAAATAGTTGTTATTCAACTTTATTACTAAGACAACATGTCGTTACTAATTTTTTGTCATAATACCTCGGTTGAAATAATACTCCCCCTCAGTTTCAAATTAGATGATATTCTAGTTTGTTAATGATATTTCATAATAATTGTCATTTCAGATATTTTTCAGGATATTTTCGAATTTTGTCCCTATCGCAATTACAATCCTAAAATATTTTTACCATTCAATCTACCAGAATGCTAAAATATCTCTTACTTTTCAATCTACTAAAAGAGGGGTAGGACCATAACACACCAAAAGACGAATAGGATACTTATTGGAACATAATTAATATGTGAGAGAAAGAAGAATACCCGAGGAATATATTTGTCCATTTAAAATTAGATTCTAATTTCTTCCCGTTTATTCTAAAAAGTCAATTAATTAATTTGACAAAACGTGCATGAATACGTGTCAAATAATTATTGCAACACTGATTATCTCTAAAAAATAATCTGAAAATAATCTCAAATAACTTGTGTGACTTTTCTCACAAGTAACTTATTATCATGATCATAGTATGTTCTCAAAAAATATATCACAAAAGACCTTTTTCGTTGAAGTATTTTCCAGCACTAGCTTTGCGGCTATGGCGAGAAGCTTGCGCTGCAGAGACTCGGCGAGCTTGAAGCTATCGAGGAGGGCGAGGCCCGGCGATACGGCCCGGTTGATCCTCGTCTCGAGGGCTTTGTTTGCGATGGATAAAGATTGCAGCGGGGCTACTCGTTTTGAAGATAGGGTTAGGGTTTGCTGTATGGACTCGAAGTTCTGATCGGTTTTTTCGTAGGCTGCGTCGATGGCGATCGAGGATTTGAGGATGAATTTGAGATCGGAACAAGCGGATTGTAAGTTGAGGAGAACTGGATCTTCGAGCTCCATTGATGGTGCTATGAAGAAGATGAAATGGAGAAATGTGTTAAATGGGGATGAAAATTCGATGGAAATTAAGAAGATGAACAAATGGCAGTGAGGGATTGAAGAGGACAAATAATGATGCGGAGAGTACAAATATGACAGCCGGTTGGTATATTTTGAACCAGTCCAAATGATCAGATATTGATTGCGTTTTACGAGCTCGTATATTTGTATAAACGAATAAATTTTTAAGCTCGTTTTATAAACGAATAGAGTTTGAACATCGGTAACTCGTCACAACTTTTCTCGATACTGATTTTTTTGAATATAAAAGAAGAGGATATCCTGTATAATACAAGTAAGGCTTCCTTAAGGGCCTAAGAATTTCTCACCTACAGCTTTCAAAGGTATCGAGCTAACATTAAATGCTCATGAACAAACTTGTTTGAAACTCAATTAATAATAACAGTAATAATAAGAAAAATAACAACAAAAACAATTGTGTTTATACGACATATAACATAAGATTCATATACCTCTTGTTATAATGAACATTTGTTAAATTCGTATATTTGTATGAAAATTTGGGAAGATGTGTAGTTATTTGAGATCGTGAATAAAATAATTAGTTGTTTATTAGTACAAATGTTCATAAATATGGTCGAACACGTTCGTAAACATAGTCGAACACTCTCAAATATAGTTTAGCTTGACTCGGGTTCGATTAAAAATAAATGAAAAGAACCATACATGAACACAACAAGCTTGACTCAACTCGGGTTGTTTGCAGATCCACTTGAAAATATATTACCCACTTAAGTAGCAATTTTGTTCAATTCGTACGGGAAACACAAGACGTACGTGAAATGTCATGTGTATGGAATCTGGTTGGCGAATACTATGTGGCAACTTACGTATACTCCATTAGGAGGGAATTTTTGTGCTAATTTAAATAAGGGTTTATTACCAAAAACAACCTGATGTATACCCGTTTTTACCACTTGCAACCTATTTTAAAAGTCGTCGCCGATTGCAACCTGACTTATTCTCATTTTACCGATTACAACCTATTTTATAAATTCCGGCCAAAATTAAGAGCGTGTGCCACACGCGCGTAATTTTGAGCAAGTGGTAAAAATAAGTATACTTCGGGTTGCTTTTGGTAATAAATCATATTCTTTTTTATTTTTTCTTTTCTTCCCTCCATCATTTTCTCTCTCATCCTCATTTTTTTCCCTCCCTAGGGATGTACACAAACAGAGTTGAATCGAATATCTAAGAGTTTGAGTTTAGTTCATTAATTATCGAGCCGAACTCGAGCTTAATTTATCAAATATATGGACGACTCGTGAACTTACTCGAGCCTCTAGCGAGTCTAATCGAGCCCAAATGAATTCAATAAATATAAATTACAAATATGTTACTAATCATTATATAATTAAAAATAAGCCATAAATTCTTAAAATGCATGATTTTAATTAAGATTAAAATACCACTACAAGGAAAATGGTCTTCTGAGACCACAAAAAAGTGGTTTCAAATAATGAGTATTTGCCACAACTTAAGCAAAGTGGTCTCAAATAATAAGTATTTGTCACAACTTATGAGTATTTGTCACAACTTTATTGTCGTCTCAATAACTCCGTCGCAAATAATATATTTGTGACCACAAAAGTGGTCTCAAATGCGTCTCAAATATTTTTTGCAACAACTAGTTGTCTCTAAAAGTAGTCTTAAAGTTGTCTCAAATAATCTGTAGAGAGATTTGTGAAAACAAGTGGTCACAAATAACTTATTATTAGTGACCACAATTGTGGTGTCAAAAAGTCTTATGCAAAATACTTCTTTTGTTGTAGTGTACCTACTAAGATTAATTGATTACATATATACAAATGCATGATTTTAATTATATAATTCTATATTTTTTATAAGTATAACTATAAAATTAGAAATTAATTATAAGTACATTAGCTTAATATTTACGAACTAACTCTCGAGCCAACAAATGAAATTGCTCGTGAGCTAACGAATCGAATATCATCAATCTTGAGTTTGGTTCGTTTATTTTAACGAGCCACATTAGACAAGCCCGATTGAGCTTTTCACGAACCGAGATCTGAACAGTTTACGAGCGAATTGGTTCGTGTACATCCCTATCCCTCCCTCCTCTCTCCACTAATCTCCGTAAGTTTCTTCAACACGAATCCTCTTCTTCATTTCTGATTTACAGATCCAGAAGAAACTAACTCTGAATCATCAAAAATTCGATCATTATCCAGAAGAAGTACTTTGAATATTTCGGTGAAATTTTAGAAGTTGTGGTTATAATTGATAAAGCTACTGGAAGATTCTATGCTACTGTTGGATAAGAGTTCAATTCTCTTCGATTTATTTCTCAGTAGAAAATCTAGCTTGGAGTTGTTCTAATTTGTATGTTTCTGTATCTATACTCATTCATTTCTTCAAATTCTCCTGTTGAGGATAGTTCAATTTTCTTCAATTTATTTCTCAGACGAAGATCTAGGTAGAAGTTGTTCTAATTTGTATGTATTTGTATCTATACATGATCATTTCATCAAATTCTCCTGTTGAAAATGATGGAGGGAAGAAAAGAAAAAAATAAAAAAAGAAAAGAGTTTATTACCAAAAGCAACCTGAAGTATACCCGTTTTTACCACTTGATCAAAATTGCGCGTGTGTGGCACGCTCTTGATTTTGGCCGGAATTTATAAAATAGGTTGTAATCGGTAAAACGCGAGTAATTCAGGTTGCAATCGGCGACGAATTTTAAATCAGGTTGCAATCGGTAAAAACGGGTATACCTCGGGTTGCTTTTGGTAATAAACCCTTTAAATAAATTAATGAACAACTTTTACATTTCTACTTTTTAAATAAAATTTACCGAAATATGATATTTTATCATGCAACCAACTTCAAACCTCTCCACCACCCTAATATAAAATGCATGCAACTGGTGTAAAAGACTTGTGATATTTTAAATTAAACCAATGCATACTATTTATTAAATAATATGTTCATAAGAAATATGTAGATTATGTGCACAAATCTCATTAATTTGCACATAAGAAATATATATTCTTCTTCTTAAAGCAAAAAATAGAAAACAAAATAAATAATCTTAAGTAATTGTTAGACGTCTCAATTCTGGCTGTCGGCCCGGCCCATTCGAGCCAACATCATGTTGGGCTAGCTCGAAATTCCGTCAGACAAAAAATTATTGAGCGCAATTCAGTTCAATCAATTCCTGAGGTATTTGCAATTCAAAGGAGATCCTCAGTTCCAATTCATTATTTGCAATTGTGTTTTCTAAGTGGTTTTCGATTTATAACTTGAGAAAAATTGTTTCGGAATATTTGGGAAGACAAATTCAACTTTAATAAAAGTGATTTCAGGCTAAAATCCAAAAGTAGAAAATAATTGACTTTTTTCAACTTTTTTGTATTTTGGTAAACAAATAGAATTTCTTTCTCTCACTCGTATGTTAAAAGATGCTTAGATATCAAATACTTCAACTTTTATATTTGATCAAAATAAATTTTACTTTCAAACGCTATTTATTTTTTATTTTAAACAATTTTAGCACAATCTCCACTTTGAATCACTTCTTTAAAAGTTAAAGCAAAGGAAACTCCTCCTAAATATATTAAGATTTTCGAGCCGATCGATGTTCGGTCGGATTTATTGGGTCAGATGATACTTTGGGCTTATGTCCTACGGACTATGGTCAGGCAGTGGGCCGAGCCGATTTTACCAGCTCCAATAATTGTAGAGCTTATAGGGGTATTTGAAATTGCTTCTACTTTTGATGAGTGATTAAAATAAGTGATTTTGAAAAGCAATAATTTTTAGATCCTAAATCAACTTAAATTTAAGTAGAAGCTACTCTTTTTAGCTTATTTTAAACTTAAAAAACTAAAAGTACTTAATTTAAGCATAGGCAAACACCCGTATTGCAACCGAGTCATCCCGACTAGCATACCCGAACCGACTCTTATATTTGCAACTGAATCAGCCCGACTAGCATACCCGACCCGGTGTATCAGTCCACGCTTAAACCCTCCAAAACCTACTTTCAATTCGCCCCCTTCTCTGCCGTTTCTCTCTCTAATGCTGTTTACCTCCTCCGGTGCTCACTTCTCCATCAAAATCCTGCAAATTCAATAACTACAAATGCTTAAAGTTCACCGCGTTAACTCAGTCGAGTGGAATCCATCACCTGTTGTAGCCCTAGCCACAAGCGCCGACGGCTCACAGGTCGCCGCCGCCCGCGCCGATGGCTCCCTCGAAATCTGGCTCGTTTCTCCCGGCTCCGTTGGCTGGCACTGTCAGCTTGTACGCGATATTACTCCACTATCTTGTTTTTTATGTTTAATTTTTTTGATTTTGGATTTGCAATTTGATTTCGGAGTTTGATGTGTATGTGTAGACAATACACGGTGATCCGAATACGAGAGTTTCTTCACTGGTGTGGTGCCAGTCGGGGCCGAGAGGTGAGTCATTAGGACTAGGACGATTGTTGTCGTCGAGCATTGACGGGTCGGTTTCGGAGTGGGATTTGTTTGATTTGAGGCAAAAGGTTAGTACTTATTCTTAGAGTTTCTACATTTGATTTGAGAGAATATTATTATTCTACTTCTGGAAGATGCTGCGGAAATTAGTTATATAAATTGGTAGAATTTGATGGAACATGGAAATTTAGATTGATAATATTGTTATGTAAAATTGCTTTTTTCTTTTGTTGAATGTTTTTGCAGTACTCTGGGAACTGCATACTTGTTAAGACTTAATAATTGTTATGGTAAAATTGTTAGCTTAGTAGAAATGTTGATTAAGTTATTGATGTGTTACTGCTTTTGTTTCTCTGTGTTACTTCAGAAGGTTCTGGATTCGATCGGAATCTCGATTTGGCAGATTGCTGCAGAGCCACGTGACGCTTCACAGCTCAGCACGAAGCAGGAACTGAAGACTCATGGGAATGATAGTGCTGTCTCTTCAATTACAAATAATGTTGATGTAGAGGGAAATAGTGAAAGTGAAGATGAAGACACTGATAGCAATGCAGTTCAAATCCATGAGCAGAATGGTACTCGTCTAGCAATTGCTTGTGATGATGGCTGTGTTCGGATCTATACAGTTTCTGATGCAGAAAAGCTTATTTACAATAGAACGTTGCCGAGGGTCAGTGGTGAGTCATCTGCCCGATATGCTTGAATAACGTCTTGCTGGCCTTGGTTGAAGTATATAATAATGGGTTGATTGCTTTCGTTTTCTCAGGGCGTATACTCAGTGTAACCTGGAGTTCAGATGCAACTAGGATTTATTCAGGGAGCAGTGACGGGTATGCCAAATTATGTTGCTAGATTTCGATAATGATACAGATGTGGCTTTCTATTAGCTGGTGGATAATTGTCTTAACCTAATACTTTCTAAATTTTCAAGTTTCTGATATTTTTTATATTATTATTATTCTTTAAATAGGTTCATAAGATGTTGGGATGTTAAATTAGCCCACGAGATTTACAGAATAACTGTTGGTGTTGGAGGTATGGGGAGCCCAAGTGATCTTTGCATATGGTCGTTACTTGCATTGAGGTATGAGTTTGGTCAAATAGTTTAGTTCTATTTCTATGTATGGATCAGGTAGAAATGGACTTATTTTTTCTCTTTTCGGGTTTCAGGTGTGGGACCATTGTCAGTGGGGATAGTTCTGGTGGTGTGCAGTTCTGGGATGGTCAGTTTGGAACTCTTTTGCAGGCTCATTCTTATCACAAAGGCGATGTAAATGCCTTAGCTGCAGCTCCTAGTCATAACAGAGTATTCTCTGCTGGTTCTGATGGTCAGGTATATCTATTTTCTGGTTCAGAATCTCTCTAATGTAGCTACTATGTCAATGCTTTTGCCATCAAAATTGCCTCGTGGAATTTCAACATTTTACTGTGATGATTGGGCTGCACAATCTTTATTTCTGATTTGCATGCTATTTGGGAATCGGATGATCTCGTCTCTTCTTTTGGTCTTATGGTGGTTTGGATACACACTATATCAATTTTGTCAATTTTATTGTGAATTGGAGACTGACTATTTAGGTTATATTTAAATGATCTTTTTATTGCTTAAGTTGTAATCTTGGAATAATTTTCATGTCCTATTATTTAGTTAAACTTAATTCTACTTTCTATGTTGGTAGGTCATATTGTATAAAATTTCTAGTGAGGCCGTTGGTTCTGGTGATGGCAAGTTGACCCCTGAAGCTATCAAGAAATGGATCTATGTTGGCTATTTAAGAGCTCATAC
>CATQIP010000005.1:87500-92500 GCA_958295605.1 Ajuga chamaepitys | reverse complement strand
GTGAGTTATAATGCTGGTGGCCTTCGTCCCCCTTCACCGGCGACCCGCGGCGAGATTTTCCGGCCAAGTTCCGGCGAGTACGTATTTAGTCCCTCGGTTTTTTGCGGTAGGCTTGTGTTGGCCTCGATCCGGCGCGAGACGCGTGCGAGTCAATTCGATGGGGCGCTTGGGCGGGAGACAAACGGCGTCGGGAAGATCCCACCCCTCGGGCGGTAGGATGGAACCGGCAAAGGGCGTCGATCAATCGGGCAATCCGTAGGAGCGACGAGCCAAGACGTTTCCACTCGTCGAATTTGGGCCAACCCGAGCTCCGTCGTCCCTTACTCGGTCTTTTGCGGTAGGCTTGTGTTGGCCTCGATCCGGCGCGAGACGCGTGCGAGTCAATTCGATGGGGCGCTTGGGCGGGAGACAAACGGCGTCGGGAAGATCCCACCCCTCGGGCGGTAGGATGGAACCGGCAAAGGGCGTCGATCAATCGGGCAATCCATAGGAGCGACGAGCCAAGACGTTTCCACTCGTCGAATTTGGGCCAACCCGAGCTCCGTCGTCCCTTACTCGGTTTTTTTGTTCGTTGTCCCTTCGGTTATTTCTCGTACGTAGCGGGGCACGTTCGGGTGTTCTTGCTGTCGTCCCGGCGCTCGTGTTGCTTTGCATCGCGGGGAGCTGGGCGATGGCCTGGATGCTTGGGCGTTGCGCACGTGAAGTGCGTGAGTGGTGATTGGTGCGTGAGGGCATGTCGGATCCCTGCTCGGGCAGCGACGGCATCTCATGCGCGCCTCCTCAGTGAATGGCCTCGGTGCACTTGCATCGGGCTGATGTCGGTTATCCTGTGCTGGATTCCCATCGCGTCGGTATCGTGTCGGCTAACTCGTCCCTTTTTCGCCTTGCGCCGCAAATCCACACGGATGCGCGGCGCGGGGTGGACCACAAAGCGCCCGTCGTGTTTCTCGGTCCTCGCGCTTCTCGTAGGAGCGCTTGGTCCCGACGACCCACGACGACGTGCTCGATCTCTCGGATTCGGAAAATTGAGCGGCTAAGGGGGCCTCGGCCTCCGATGCCCTACAAAAAGAGCGTTCTACGCTTCGTGCGGACGACGGTTGTGCGGGTCTTGATCGGGAGCACTCGCTGCTCGCGGTCGTGCCCGTCCGGTGTCGGTGAGGAATGCTACCTGGTTGATCCTGCCAGTAGTCATATGCTTGTCTCAAAGATTAAGCCATGCATGTGTAAGTATGAACTAATTCAGACTGTGAAACTGCGAATGGCTCATTAAATCAGTTATAGTTTGTTTGATGGTACCTGCTACTCGGATAACCGTAGTAATTCTAGAGCTAATACGTGCAACAAACCCCGACTTCTGGAAGGGATGCATTTATTAGATAAAAGGTCGACACGGGCTCTGCCCGTTGCTGCGATGATTCATGATAACTCGACGGATCGCACGGCCCTCGTGCCGGCGACGCATCATTCAAATTTCTGCCCTATCAACTTTCGATGGTAGGATAGTGGCCTACTATGGTGGTGACGGGTGACGGAGAATTAGGGTTCGATTCCGGAGAGGGAGCCTGAGAAACGGCTACCACATCCAAGGAAGGCAGCAGGCGCGCAAATTACCCAATCCTGATACGGTGTCACGGGATGCCCCTTGTTATGCCCGGACCGCCGGGATAACTCCAGGATAACTTATCATACTTCGGGCCGTCGGCAGATTGTCCCGCAACCTTCACCAACGGATGCAAGTCTTAGGTGTAGGTCTTTTGTAATATTTGTAAATATATGTTGTAGGGTCCCTTTTCAATTTTCGCCAGCATGTTCAGCTTTTCAATGTCTACTACTGTCAGTAGGCTATTTTTATTTTTCGCTATTATAGGGGGGAAGAGAAAATTTGAGCTGTCGTGAGATCGAGTGTTGTCGGAGGCCCCCCTCTCCACAAGCTCATACTGTAATCGTTGCTGCGTTCATTAATACAATCAAGCTTTCAAGCTTTCCAATTTGCTGTGCCACTAAAGCACCTTCGGGTGTGATTGCGTCGCAACAGCCGAGCTGTCCGACGTGTACGATCGAGAGGCGGGAGTAATCGAAGGAGTCGATTGCTTGCCACACGGTGCGCGTGTTAATTATTCTCACTACGTGCGCCCCGTGACAGGTGGTATCAGAGCCTCGGCCTGACCACCGGGACCGAGGCGGGATGACGGAAGAATCCCAAACGGGGCGAGGCCCCAATGCTAACCAGCGGTTGAAAACGTTGGAGGAAATGTGCGCTGATTTTCGGGAGGAAAATGCTATCCTCAAGGAACGGGTTGTGGAACTCGAAGGGTTTGCGTCGGAACAAAAGGCCGAACTCGACGAGTGTCGGCAGGCATGCAACGCGTTGGCGGAGGCCGTGAGGGCATCCAATGCGGTTGATGTGCATCGCCAGTTGGAGGAATCCAATCGGAAGTGGGAGGAATCACAACTTCAGATTGTGATGCTGCAGCGGGCGGTGAGCGCCATCCCCACTGCTAGTGAAAGAGGGCCGCGCTCTCGGGTACCTGACCCGAGGGCCTATAATGGTGCGAGGGATGCGAAGGAGGTCGAGAACTTCCTTTTTGATATGGAACACTACTTCCGAGGTGCCAACATCGATGAGGCGGATCGGGTGACCACGGCTACCATGTACTTGACGGGAGATGCCAAGCTATGGTGGCGTGGCAAGTATAAGGAGATTCAGGCTGGTCGGGTTGAGCTAGAAACGTGGGATCAGTTGCAGGAGGCAATCCGGCAGCAATTTTTCCCGGAGAATGTGGAGTACAATGCCCGACGGGCGCTGAGGGATCTCAAACACACCGGGTCCGTGCGAGATTATGTGAAAGCCTTCTCGGCTCTCATGCTGGACATCCACGACATGTCCGAGAAAGACAAGCTCTTCACTTTTATGGAGGCCTTGAAGCCGTGGGCGCGACTTGAGCTGCAGCGCCAACGGGTGAGCACTATCGGGTCCGCAATGAGTGCGGCCGAGTGCCTGATGGATTATTCGACAGAGCCCCGTATCAACACGAGGCCACCGACTGGGAGCAGTGGTGGCCAAGTAAAAGGGGGTGGTGCGAAGTCTTTCAGGCCGAATGCTGGAAGAGGTGGGGGAGACAAACCATCTCACTCACAAGGAAACAATTCTCAGTGGAGTTCCGTTCGGAAGCCCTCGCAAGATGGCAAACAGGGCTCGTCCCAGAGGGGTGGCGGGTGCTTCCTCTGCGACGGGCCTCATCGAATCAAAGACTGCCCGAAGAAGCAGTTGTTGAATGCTATAACAAGCTTGGCGGGATCGGGGAATAAATCGAAGCAAACCGAGTCCCATGCGTCCAACGAGGGTGGGGATGACTCCGAGGAGGAGGAAAACCTTGGGGCCATTGCCCATTGGTGTGCGGCGTTGTCCCACCAAGTGGCGACACAGAAGAAGGTGCTGCCGAGGAAAGTTGCCCCGGCTCTTACGAGCCAAACTGAAGATGATCAACCGCCGAGAGTTCCGAAAAGGAAGGGGTTGATGTTTGTTGATGTGAAAATCAATGGGAAGCCTGTGCGGGCGATGGTCGACACAGGTGCCACCCATAATTACTTGGCCAGCGCCGAAGTGGAGAGACTCGGGTTGGTGCTAGAAAGGGGAGTTGGGCGAGTGAAGGCTATAAATTCCGCTGCGCAGCCTATCGCCGGTGTGGCCAAGTCCGTGCTGCTGCGGATTGGTCCTTTTGAAGGGAGAACAAATTTGTCCGTCGTGGTGATGGACGACTTCAAGCTCATCCTCGGGCTTGAATTCTTGCGGGATACGAGGACTGCGGTCCTCCCGCACGTTGATTCGCTGATGATGATGGGGAACAAGCCATGTATCATCCCCACTTGGGCCAGCAAGTTGGGGGAGAAGAGCCTGTCGGCTATGCAGTTTGAGAAGGGGTGCAAGCACGGTGAACAATCGTTCTTGTGCACGATTAGTCTTGAGGAGATCGAACAGAAGTCGGGACCTCTTCCGGGAGTCGTGAAGAAGTTGCTGGCTGAGTTCGAGGATGTGATGCCGGATCAACTACCTCGAAGGCTGCCGCCGAAGAGGGACGTTGATCACGAGATTGAGTTGGTGTCGGGGACTAGGCCCCCTGCCAGGGCGCCGTATCGAATGAGTCAGCCTGAGCTTGCGGAGCTCAGGAAACAATTGAAGGAGCTACTTGAGGGTGGATTGATTAGGCCCGCAAAGTCACCATTTGGAGCCCCGGTCCTTTTCCAGAAGAAGGCGGATGGTTCTCTTCGGTTTTGTTGCGACTATCGGGCACTAAACAAGATTACTGTGAAGAATCGCTATCCTATTCCTTTGGTGGCCGATTGCTTCGACCGTCTTAGCCGGGCGAAGTATTTTACAAAGATGGACTTGAGGTCGGGCTACTGGCAAGTCCGAATCAAGGAGGGTGATGAATACAAGACGACGGTGGTCACTCGGTATGGGGCGTTCGAGTGGATGGTGATGCCTTTTGGGTTGACGAACGCCCCTGCCACTTTCAGCACCCTTATGAACCAAGTGCTCCACGGGTTTCTGGATGAATTTGTGGTGGTGTACTTGGACGATATTGTAGTCTTCAGCGAGACTTTGGCGGATCATTTGGCGCATCTCCGCAAGGTCCTCGTAAGGCTACGCGAGCACGAACTCTACATCAAACCATCGAAGTGCTCGTTTGCCCAGGAAAGCATCAGTTTCTTGGGTCATGTCTTGGAGAGAGGCAGGATTCGCATGGATCCACAGAAGATTCGTGCTATTGAGGAGTGGCAGCCTCCGGGCAATGTACATGAGGTGCGTTCGTTCCTTGGGTTGGCTAACTACTATCGGCGGTTTGTGAAGGGCTATTCCGAGATAGCACGTCCCTTGACGAATTTGACAAAGAAGTTGGAGACTTGGTCTTGGACACTTCAATGCCAAGTTGCCTTCGAGAGCTTGAAGAAGGCTATCATGACCGACCCCGTGCTGGTACTGCCAGATTTGTCAAAGC
>CATQIP010000033.1:0-2500 GCA_958295605.1 Ajuga chamaepitys | reverse complement strand
CCTTCAGCTTCCGGCTCTCGAAAGCAACCGGATGTCCCTCCTGTATCAAGACTCCCCCCAGTGCAAAATCAGAGGCGTCGGTCTCCACCACGAATGGCTTTGACAAATCTGGCAGTACCAGCACGGGGTCGGTCATGATAGCCTTCTTCAAGCTCTCGAAGGCAACTTGGCATTGAAGTGTCCAAGACCAAGTCTCCAACTTCTTTGTCAAATTCGTCAAGGGACGTGCTATCTCGGAATAGCCCTTCACAAACCGCCGATAGTAGTTAGCCAACCCAAGGAACGAACGCACCTCATGTACATTGCCCGGAGGCTGCCACTCCTCAATAGCACGAATCTTCTGTGGATCCATGCGAATCCTGCCTCTCTCCAAGACATGACCCAAGAAACTGATGCTTTCCTGGGCAAACGAGCACTTCGATGGTTTGATGTAGAGTTCGTGCTCGCGTAGCCTTACGAGGACCTTGCGGAGATGCGCCAAATGATCCGCCAAAGTCTCGCTGAAGACTACAATATCGTCCAAGTACACCACCACAAATTCATCCAGAAACCCGTGGAGCACTTGGTTCATAAGGGTGCTGAAAGTGGCAGGGGCGTTCGTCAACCCAAAAGGCATCACCATCCACTCGAACGCCCCATACCGAGTGACCACCGTCGTCTTGTATTCATCACCCTCCTTGATTCGGACTTGCCAGTAGCCCGACCTCAAGTCCATCTTTGTAAAATACTTCGCCCGGCTAAGACGGTCGAAGCAATCGGCCACCAAAGGAATAGGATAGCGATTCTTCACAGTAATCTTGTTTAGTGCCCGATAGTCGCAACAAAACCGAAGAGAACCATCCGCCTTCTTCTGGAAAAGGACCGGGGCTCCAAATGGTGACTTTGCGGGCCTAATCAATCCACCCTCAAGTAGCTCCTTCAATTGTTTCCTGAGCTCCGCAAGCTCAGGCTGACTCATTCGATACGGCGCCCTGGCAGGGGGCCTAGTCCCCGACACCAACTCAATCTCGTGATCAACGTCCCTCTTCGGCGGCAGCCTTCGAGGTAGTTGATCCGGCATCACATCCTCGAACTCAGCCAGCAACTTCTTCACGACTCCCGGAAGAGGTCCCGACTTCTGTTCGATCTCCTCAAGACTAATCGTGCACAAGAACGATTGTTCACCGTGCTTGCACCCCTTCTCAAACTGCATAGCCGACAGGCTCTTCTCCCCCAACTTGCTGGCCCAAGTGGGGATGATACATGGCTTGTTCCCCATCATCATCAGCGAATCAACGTGCGGGAGGACCGCAGTCCTCGTATCCCGCAAGAATTCAAGCCCGAGGATGAGCTTGAAGTCGTCCATCACCACGACGGACAAATTTGTTCTCCCTTCAAAAGGACCAATCCGCAGCAGCACGGACTTGGCCACACCGGCGATAGGCTGCGCAGCGGAATTTATAGCCTTCACTCGCCCAACTCCCCTTTCTAGCACCAACCCGAGTCTCTCCACTTCGGCGCTGGCCAAGTAATTATGGGTGGCACCTGTGTCGACCATCGCCCGCACAGGCTTCCCATTGATTTTCACATCAACAAACATCAACCCCTTCCTTTTCGGAACTCTCGGCGGTTGATCATCTTCAGTTTGGCTCGTAAGAGCCGGGGCAACTTTCCTCGGCAGCACCTTCTTCTGTGTCGCCACTTGGTGGGACAACGCCGCACACCAATGGGCAATGGCCCCAAGGTTTTCCTCCTCCTCGGAGTCATCCCCACCCTCGTTGGACGCATGGGACTCGGTTTGCTTCGATTTATTCCCCGATCCCGCCAAGCTTGTTATAGCATTCAACAACTGCTTCTTCGGGCAGTCTTTGATTCGATGAGGCCCGTCGCAGAGGAAGCACCCGCCACCCCTCTGGGACGAGCCCTGTTTGCCATCTTGCGAGGGCTTCCGAACGGAACTCCACTGAGAATTGTTTCCTTGTGAGTGAGATGGTTTGTCTCCCCCACCTCTTCCAGCATTCGGCCTGAAAGACTTCGCACCACCCCCTTTTACTTGGCCACCACTGCTCCCAGTCGGTGGCCTCGTGTTGATACGGGGCTCTGTCGAATAATCCATCAGGCACTCGGCCGCACTCATTGCGGACCCGATAGTGCTCACCCGTTGGCGCTGCAGCTCAAGTCGCGCCCACGGCTTCAAGGCCTCCATAAAAGTGAAGAGCTTGTCTTTCTCGGACATGTCGTGGATGTCCAGCATGAGAGCCGAGAAGGCTTTCACATAATCTCGCACGGACCCGGTGTGTTTGAGATCCCTCAGCGCCCGTCGGGCATTGTACTCCACATTCTCCGGGAAAAATTGCTGCCGGATTGCCTCCTGCAACTGATCCCACGTTTCTAGCTCAACCCGACCAGCCTGAATCTCCTTATACTTGCCACGCCACCATAGCTTGGCATCTCCCGTCAAGTACATGGTAGCCGTGGTCACCCGATCCGCCTCATCGATGTTGGCACCTCGGAAGTAGTG
>CATQIP010000031.1:0-26000 GCA_958295605.1 Ajuga chamaepitys | reverse complement strand
TTGAACCAATTCGGCTTCTCGGATCAACAAGTATCCATAACTTGATCCGTTTGTTTTACCAAGTCAGCAAGTACGCACAATGTGACCCAATTCGCCTTCTCGGATCAACAAGCACCAACTATTTGACTCCGTTCGACTTCACGAATCATTAAGGCTTGTATTTGAACCCAATTGACTTCTCGGATCAACAATTCTTTCAATTGACCCAATTCGGCTTCTCGGATCAACAAGCACCCATAACTTGATCCATTTGTTTTACCAAGTCACCAAGTACGCACAATGTGACCCAATTCGCCTTCTCGGATCAACAAGCACCAACTATTTGACTCCGTTCGACTTCACGAATCATTAAGGCTTGTATTTGAACCCAATTGACTTCTCGGATCAACAAGTCTTTCAATTGAACCAATTCGGCTTCTCGGATCAACAAGTATCCATAACTTGATCCGTTTGTTTTACCAAGTCACCAAGTATGCACAATGTGACCCAATTCGGCTTGTCGGATCAACAAGCACCAACTATTTGACTCCGTTCGACTTCAAGAATCATTAAGGCTTGTATTTGAACCTAATTGACTTCTCGGATCAACAAGTCTTTCAATTGACCCAATTCGGCTTCTCGGATCAACAAGTATCCATAACTTGATCCGTTTGTTTTACCAAGTCACCAAGTATGCACAATGTGACCCAATTCGGCTTGTCGGATCAACAAGCACCAACTATTTGACTCCGTTCGACTTCACGAATCATTAAGGCTTGTATTTGAACCCAATTGACTTCTCGGATCAACAAGTCTTTCAATTGACCCAATTCGGCTTCTCGGATCAACAAGTATCCATAACTTGATCCGTTTGTTTTACCAAGTCACCAAGTACGCACAATGTGACCCAATTCGCCTTCTCGGATCAACAAGCACCAACTATTTGACTCCGTTCGACTTCACGAATCATTAAGGCTTGTATTTTAACCCAATTGACTTCTCGGATCAACAAGTCTTTCAATTGACCCAATTCGGCTTCTCGGATCAACAAGTATCAATAACTTGATCCGTTTGTTTTACCAAGTCACCAAGTACGCACAATGTGACCCAATTCGCCTTCTCGGATCAACAAGCACCAACTATTTGACTCCGTTCAACTTCACGAATCATTAAGGCATGTATTTGAACCCAATTGACTTCTTGGATCAACAATTCTTTCAATTGACCCAATTCGGCTTCTCGGATCAATAAGCACCCATAACTTGATCCATTTGTTTTACCAAGTCACCAAGTACGCACAATGTGACCCAATTCGCCTTCTCTGATCAACAAGCACCAGCTATTTGACTCCGTTCGACTTCACGAATCATTAAGGCTTGTATTTGAACCCAATTGACTTCTCGGATCAACAATTCTTTCAATTGACCCAATTCGACTTCTCGGATCAACAAGCACCCATAACTTGATCCATTTGTTTTACCAAGTCACCAAGTACGCACAATGTGACCCAATTCGCCTTCTCGGATCAACAAGCACCAACTATTTGACTCCGTTCGACTTCACGAATCATTAAGGCTTGTATTTGAACCCAATTGACTTCTCGGATCAACAATTCTTTCAATTGACCCAATTCGGCTTCTCGGATCAACAAGCACCCATAACTTGATCCATTTGTTTTACCAAGTCACCAAGTACGCACACTGTGACCCAATTCGCCTTCTTGGATCAACAAGCACCAACTATTTGACACCGTTCGGCTTAACGAATCATTAAGGCTTGTATTTTAACCCAATTGACTTCTCGGATCAACAAGTCTTTCAATTGACCTAATTCGGCTTCTCGGATCAACAAGTATCAATAACTTGATCCGTTTATTTTACCAAGTCACCAAGTACGCACAATGTGACCCAATTCGCCTTCTCGGATCAACAAGCACCAACTATTTGACTCCGTTCGACTTCACGAATCATTAAGGCTTGTATTTGAACCCAATTGACTTCTCGGATCAACAATTCTTTCAATTGAACCAATTCGGCTTCTCGGATCAACAAGTATCCATAACTTGATCCGTTTGTTTTACCAAGTCACCAAGTACGCACAATGTGACCCAATTCGCCTTCTCGGATCAACAAGCACCAACTATTTGACTCCGTTCGACTTCACGAATCATTAAGGCTTGTATTTTAACCCAATTGACTTCTCGGATCAACAATTCTTTCAATTGACCCAATTCGGCTTCTCGGATCAACAAGCATCCATAACTTGATCCATTTGTTTTACCAAGTCACCAAGTACGCACAATGTGACCCAATTCGCCTTCTCGGATCAACAAGCACCAACTATTTGACTCCGTTCGACTTCACGAATCATTAAGGCTTGTATTTGAACCCAATTGACTTCTCGGATCAACAATTCTTTCAATTGACCCAATTCGGCTTCTCGGATCAACAAGCACCCATAACTTGATCCATTTGTTTTACCAAGTCACCAAGTACGCACAATGTGACCCAATTCGCCTTCTCGGATCAACAAGCACCAACTATTTGACTCCGTTCGACTTCACGAATCATTAAGGCTTGTATTTGAAGCCAATTGACTTCTCGGATCAACAAGTCTTTCAATTGAACCAATTCGGCTTCTCGGATCAACAAGTATCCATAACTTGATCCGTTTGTTTTACCAAGTCACCAAGTATGCACAATGTGACCCAATTCGGCTTGTCGGATCAACAAGCACCAACTATTTGACTCCGTTCGACTTCACGAATCATTAAGGCTTGTATTTGAACCCAATTGACTTCTCGGATCAACAAGTCTTTCAATTGACCCAATTCGGCTTCTCGGATCAACAAGTATCCATAACTTGATCAGTTTGTTTTACCAAGTCAACAAGTACGCACAATGTGACACAATTCGGCTTGTCGGATCAACAAGCACCAACTATTTGACTCCGTTCGAATTCACGAATCATTAAAGCTTGTATTTGAACCCAATTGACTTCTCGGATCAACAAGTCTTTCAATTGATCCAATTCGGCTTCTCGGATCAACAAATATCCATAACTTGATCCATTTGTTTTACCAAGTCACCAAGTACGCACAATGTGACCCAATTCGCCTTCTCTGATCAACAAGCACCAGCTATTTGACTCCGTTCGACTTCACGAATCATTAAGGCTTGTATTTGAACCCAATTGACTTCTCGGATCAACAATTCTTTCAATTGACCCAATTCGACTTCTCGGATCAACAAGCACCCATAACTTGATCCATTTGTTTTACCAAGTCACCAAGTACGCACAATGTGACCCAATTCGCCTTCTCGGATCAACAAGCACCAACTATTTGACTCCGTTCGACTTCACGAATCATTAAGGCTTGTATTTGAACCCAATTGACTTCTCGGATCAACAATTCTTTCAATTGACCCAATTCGGCTTCTCGGATCAACAAGCACCCATAACTTGATCCATTTGTTTTACCAAGTCACCAAGTACGCACACTGTGACCCAATTCGCCTTCTTGGATCAACAAGCACCAACTATTTGACACCGTTCGGCTTAACGAATCATTAAGGCTTGTATTTTAACCCAATTGACTTCTCGGATCAACAAGTCTTTCAATTGACCTAATTCGGCTTCTCGGATCAACAAGTATCAATAACTTGATCCGTTTATTTTACCAAGTCACCAAGTACGCACAATGTGACCCAATTCGCCTTCTCGGATCAACAAGCACCAACTATTTGACTCCGTTCGACTTCACGAATCATTAAGGCTTGTATTTGAACCCAATTGACTTCTCGGATCAACAATTCTTTCAATTGAACCAATTCGGCTTCTCGGATCAACAAGTATCCATAACTTGATCCGTTTGTTTTACCAAGTCAGCAAGTACGCACAATGTGACCCAATTCGCCTTCTCGGATCAACAAGCACCAACTATTTGACTCCGTTCGACTTCACGAATCATTAAGGCTTGTATTTTAACCCAATTGACTTCTCGGATCAACAATTCTTTCAATTGACCCAATTCGGCTTCTCGGATCAACAAGCACCCATAACTTGATCCATTTGTTTTACCAAGTCACCAAGTACGCACAATGTGACCCAATTCGCCTTCTCGGATCAACAAGCACCAACTATTTGACTCCGTTCGACTTCACGAATCATTAAGGCTTGTATTTGAAGCCAATTGACTTCTCGGATCAACAAGTCTTTCAATTGAACCAATTCGGCTTCTCGGATCAACAAGTATCCATAACTTGATCCGTTTGTTTTACCAAGTCACCAAGTATGCACAATGTGACCCAATTCGGCTTGTCGGATCAACAAGCACCAACTATTTGACTCCGTTCGACTTCACGAATCATTAAGGCTTGTATTTTAACCCAATTGACTTCTCGGATCAACAAGTCTTTCAATTGACCCAATTCGGCTTCTCGGATCAACAAGTATCAATAACTTGATCCGTTTGTTTTACCAAGTCACCAAGTACGCACAATGTGACCCAATTCGCCTTCTCGGATCAACAAGCACCAACTATTTGACACCGTTCGACTTAACGAATCATTAAGGCTTGTATTTTAACCCAATTGACTTCTCGGATCAACAAGTCTTTCAATTGACCCAATTCGGCTTCTCGGATCAACAAGTATCAATAACTTGATCCGTTTATTTTACCAAGTCACCAAGTACGCACAATGTGACCCAACTCGCCTTCTCGGATCAACAAGCACCAACTATTTGACTCCGTTCAACTTCACGAATCATTAAGGCATGTATTTGAACCCAAATGACTTCTCGGATCAACAATTCTTTCAATTGACCCAATTCGGCTTCTCGGATCAACAAGCATCTATAACTTGATCCATTTGTTTTACCAAGTCACCAAGTACGCACAATGTGACCCAATTCGCCTTCTCGGATCAACAAGCACCAACTATTTGACTCCGTTCGACTTCACGAATCATTAAGGCTTGTATTTGAACCCAATTGACTTCTCGGATCAACAATTCTTTCAATATACCCAATTCGGCTTCTCTGATCAACAAGCACCCATAACTTGATCCATTTGTTTTACCAAGTCACCAAGTACGCACAATGTGACCTAATTCGCCTTCTTGGATCAACAAGCACCAACTATTTGACACCGTTCTACTTCACGAATCATTAAGGCTTGTATTTGAACCCAATTGACTTCTCGGATCAACAAGTCTTTCAATTGAACCAATTCGGCTTCTCGGATCAACAAGTATCCATAACTTGATCCGTTTGTTTTACCAAGTCACCAAGTACGCACAATGTGACCCAATTCGGCTTGTCGGATCAACAAGCACCAACTATTTGACTCCGTTCGACTTCACGAATCATTAAGGCTTGTATTTGAACCCAATTGACTTCTCGGATCAACAAGTCTTTCAATTGACCCAATTTGGCTTCTCGGATCAACAAATATTCATAACTTGATCCATTTGTTTTACCAAGTCACCAAGTACGCACAATGTGACCCAATTCGCCTTCTCGGATCAACAAGCACCAACTATTTGACTCCGTTCGACTTCACGAATCATTAAGGCTTGTATTTAAACCCAATTGACTTCTCGGATCAACAATTCTTTTAATTGACCCAATTCGGCTTCTCGGATCAACAAGTATCCATAACTTGATCCGTTTGTTTTACCAAGTCACCAAGTACGCACAATGTGACCCAATTCGGCTTGTCGGATCAGCAAGCACCAACTATTTGACTCCGTTCGACTTCACGAATCATTAAAGCTTGTATTTGAACACAATTGACTTCTCGGATCAACAAGTCTTTCAATTGATCCAATTCGGCTTCTCGGATCAACAAATATCCATAACTTGATCCATTTGTTTTACCATGTCACCAAATACGCACAATGTGACCCAATTCGCCTTCTTGGATCAACAAGCACCAACTATTTGACACCGTTCGACTTAACGAATCATTAAGGCTTGTATTTTAACTCAATTGACTTCTCGGATCAACACGTCTTTCAATTAACCCAATTCGGCTTCTCGGATCAACAAGTATCAATAACTTGATCCGTTTATTTTACCAAGTCACCAAGTACGCACAATGTGACCCAATTCGCCTTCTCGGATCAACAAGCACCAACTATTTGACTCCGTTCGACTTCACGAATCATTAAGGCTTGTATTGAACCCAATTGACTTCTCGGATCAACAAGTCTTTCAATTGAACCAATTCAGCTTCTCGGATCAACAAGTATCCATAACTTGATCTGTTTGTTTTACCAAGTCACCAAGTACGCACAATGTGACCCAACTCGCCTTCTCGGATCAACAAGCACCAACTATTTGACTCCGTTCAACTTCACGAATCATTAAGGCATGTATTTGAACCCAAATGACTTCTCGGATCAACAATTCTTTCAATTGACCCAATTCGGCTTCTCGGATCAACAAGCATCTATAACTTGATCCATTTGTTTTACCAAGTCACCAAGTACGCACAATGTGACCCAATTCGCCTTCTCGGATCAACAAGCACCAACTATTTGACTCCGTTCGACTTCACGAATCATTAAGGCTTGTATTTGAACCCAATTGACTTCTCGGATCAACAATTCTTTCAATTGACCCAATTCGGCTTCTCTGATCAACAAGCACCCATAACTTGGTCCATTTGTTTTACCAAGTCACCAAGTACGCACAATGTGACCTAATTCGCCTTCTTGGATCAACAAGCACCAACTATTTGACACCGTTCTACTTCACGAATCATTAAGGCTTGTATTTGAACCCAATTGACTTCTCGGATCAACAAGTCTTTCAATTGAACCAATTCGGCTTCTCGGATCAACAAGTATCCATAACTTGATCCGTTTGTTTTACCAAGTCACCAAGTACGCACAATGTGACCCAATTCGACTTGTCGGATCAACAAGCACCAACTATTTGACTCCGTTCGACTTCACGAATCATTAAGGCTTGTATTTGAACCCAATTGACTTCTCGGATCAACAAGTCTTTCAATTGACCCAATTTGGCTTCTCGGATCAACAAGTATCCATAACTTGATCAGTTTGTTTTACCAAGTCAACAAGTACGCACAATGTGACACAATTCGGCTTGTCGGATCAACAAGCACCAACTATTTGACTACGTTCGAATTCACGAATCATTAAAGCTTGTATTTTAACCCAATTGACTTCTCGGATCAACAAGTCTTTTAATTGATCCAATTCGACTTCTCGGATCAACAAATATTCATAACTTGATCCATTTGTTTTACCAAGTCACCAAGTACGCACAATGTGACCCAATTCGCCTTCTCGGATCAACAAGCACCAACTATTTGACTCCGTTCGACTTCACGAATCATTAAGGCTTGTATTTAAACCCAATTGACTTCTCGGATCAACAATTCTTTTAATTGACCCAATTCGGCTTCTCGGATCAACAAGTATCCATAACTTGATCCGTTTGTTTTACCAAGTCACCAAGTACGCACAATGTGACCCAATTCGGCTTGTCGGATCAGCAAGCACCAACTATTTGACTCCGTTCGACTTCACGAATCATTAAAGCTTGTATTTGAACACAATTGACTTCTCGGATCAACAAGTCTTTCAATTGATCCAATTCGGCTTCTCGGATCAACAAATATCCATAACTTGATCCATTTGTTTTACCATGTCACCAAATACGCACAATGTGACCCAATTCGCCTTCTTGGATCAACAAGCACCAACTATTTGACACCGTTCGACTTAACGAATCATTAAGGCTTGTATTTTAACTCAATTGACTTCTCGGATCAACACGTCTTTCAATTGACCCAATTCGGCTTCTCGGATCAACAAGTATCAATAACTTGATCCGTTTATTTTACCAAGTCACCAAGTACGCACAATGTGACCCAATTCGCCTTCTCGGATCAACAAGCACCAACTATTTGACTCCGTTCGACTTCACGAATCATTAAGGCTTGTATTGAACCCAATTGACTTCTCGGATCAACAAGTCTTTCAATTGAACCAATTCAGCTTCTCGGATCAACAAGTATCCATAACTTGATCTGTTTGTTTTACCAAGTCACCAAGTACGCACAATGTGACCCAATTCGCCTTCTTGGATCAACAAGCACCAACTATTTGACACCGTTCGACTTAAAGAATCATTAAGGCTTGTATTTTAACCCAATTGACTTCTCGGATCAACAAGTCTTTCAATTGACCCAATTCGGCTTCTCGGATCAACAAGTATCAATAACTTGATCCGTTTATTTTACCAAGTCACCAAGTACGCACAATGTGACCCAATTCGCCTTCTCGGATCAACAAGCACCAACTATTTGACTCCGTTCAACTTCACGAATCATTAAGGCATGTATTTGAACCCAAATGACTTCTCGGATCAACAATTCTTTCAATTGACCCAATTCGGCTTCTCGGATCAACAAGCATCTATAACTTGATCCATTTGTTTTACCAAGTCACCAAGTACGCACAATGTGACCCAATTCGCCTTCTCGGATCAACAAGCACCAACTATTTGACTCCGTTCGACTTCACGAATCATTAAGGCTTGTATTTGAACCCAATTGACTTCTCGGATCAACAATTCTTTCAATATACCCAATTCGGCTTCTCTGATCAACAAGCACCCATAACTTGATCCATTTGTTTTACCAAGTCACCAAGTACGCACACTGTGACCCAATTCGCCTTCTCGGATCAACAAGCACCAACTATTTGACTCCGTTCGACTTCACGAATCATTAAGGCTTGTATTTAAACCCAATTGACTTCTCGGATCAACAATTCTTTTAATTGACCCAATTCGGCTTCTCGGATCAACAAGTATCCATAACTTGATCCGTTTGTTTTACCAAGTCACCAAGTACGCACAATGTGACCCAATTCGGCTTGTCGGATCAGCAAGCACCAACTATTTGACTCCGTTCGACTTCACGAATCATTAAAGCTTGTATTTGAACACAATTGACTTCTCGGATCAACAAGTCTTTCAATTGATCCAATTCGGCTTCTCGGATCAACAAATATCCATAACTTGATCCATTTGTTTTACCATGTCACCAAATACGCACAATGTGACCCAATTCGCCTTCTTGGATCAACAAGCACCAACTATTTGACACCGTTCGACTTAACGAATCATTAAGGCTTGTATTTTAACTCAATTGACTTCTCGGATCAACACGTCTTTCAATTAACCCAATTCGGCTTCTCGGATCAACAAGTATCAATAACTTGATCCGTTTATTTTACCAAGTCACCAAGTACGCACAATGTGACCCAATTCGCCTTCTCGGATCAACAAGCACCAACTATTTGACTCCGTTCGACTTCACGAATCATTAAGGCTTGTATTGAACCCAATTGACTTCTCGGATCAACAAGTCTTTCAATTGAACCAATTCAGCTTCTCGGATCAACAAGTATCCATAACTTGATCTGTTTGTTTTACCAAGTCACCAAGTACGCACAATGTGACCCAACTCGCCTTCTCGGATCAACAAGCACCAACTATTTGACTCCGTTCAACTTCACGAATCATTAAGGCATGTATTTGAACCCAAATGACTTCTCGGATCAACAATTCTTTCAATTGACCCAATTCGGCTTCTCGGATCAACAAGCATCTATAACTTGATCCATTTGTTTTACCAAGTCACCAAGTACGCACAATGTGACCCAATTCGCCTTCTCGGATCAACAAGCACCAACTATTTGACTCCGTTCGACTTCACGAATCATTAAGGCTTGTATTTGAACCCAATTGACTTCTCGGATCAACAATTCTTTCAATTGACCCAATTCGGCTTCTCTGATCAACAAGCACCCATAACTTGGTCCATTTGTTTTACCAAGTCACCAAGTACGCACAATGTGACCTAATTCGCCTTCTTGGATCAACAAGCACCAACTATTTGACACCGTTCTACTTCACGAATCATTAAGGCTTGTATTTGAACCCAATTGACTTCTCGGATCAACAAGTCTTTCAATTGAACCAATTCGGCTTCTCGGATCAACAAGTATCCATAACTTGATCCGTTTGTTTTACCAAGTCACCAAGTACGCACAATGTGACCCAATTCGACTTGTCGGATCAACAAGCACCAACTATTTGACTCCGTTCGACTTCACGAATCATTAAGGCTTGTATTTGAACCCAATTGACTTCTCGGATCAACAAGTCTTTCAATTGACCCAATTTGGCTTCTCGGATCAACAAGTATCCATAACTTGATCAGTTTGTTTTACCAAGTCAACAAGTACGCACAATGTGACACAATTCGGCTTGTCGGATCAACAAGCACCAACTATTTGACTACGTTCGAATTCACGAATCATTAAAGCTTGTATTTTAACCCAATTGACTTCTCGGATCAACAAGTCTTTTAATTGATCCAATTCGACTTCTCGGATCAACAAATATTCATAACTTGATCCATTTGTTTTACCAAGTCACCAAGTACGCACAATGTGACCCAATTCGCCTTCTCGGATCAACAAGCACCAACTATTTGACTCCGTTCGACTTCACGAATCATTAAGGCTTGTATTTAAACCCAATTGACTTCTCGGATCAACAAGTCTTTTAATTGACCCAATTCGGCTTCTCGGATCAACAAGTATCCATAACTTGATCCGTTTGTTTTACCAAGTCACCAAGTACGCACAATGTGACCCAATTCGGCTTGTCGGATCAGCAAGCACCAACTATTTGACTCCGTTCGACTTCACGAATCATTAAAGCTTGTATTTGAACACAATTGACTTCTCGGATCAACAAGTCTTTCAATTGATCCAATTCGGCTTCTCGGATCAACAAATATCCATAACTTGATCCATTTGTTTTACCATGTCACCAAATACGCACAATGTGACCCAATTCGCCTTCTTGGATCAACAAGCACCAACTATTTGACACCGTTCGACTTAACGAATCATTAAGGCTTGTATTTTAACTCAATTGACTTCTCGGATCAACACGTCTTTCAATTGACCCAATTCGGCTTCTCGGATCAACAAGTATCAATAACTTGATCCGTTTATTTTACCAAGTCACCAAGTACGCACAATGTGACCCAATTCGCCTTCTCGGATCAACAAGCACCAACTATTTGACTCCGTTCGACTTCACGAATCATTAAGGCTTGTATTGAACCCAATTGACTTCTCGGATCAACAAGTCTTTCAATTGAACCAATTCAGCTTCTCGGATCAACAAGTATCCATAACTTGATCTGTTTGTTTTACCAAGTCACCAAGTACGCACAATGTGACCCAATTCGCCTTCTTGGATCAACAAGCACCAACTATTTGACACCGTTCGACTTAAAGAATCATTAAGGCTTGTATTTTAACCCAATTGACTTCTCGGATCAACAAGTCTTTCAATTGACCCAATTCGGCTTCTCGGATCAACAAGTATCAATAACTTGATCCGTTTATTTTACCAAGTCACCAAGTACGCACAATGTGACCCAATTCGCCTTCTCGGATCAACAAGCACCAACTATTTGACTCCGTTCAACTTCACGAATCATTAAGGCATGTATTTGAACCCAATTGACTTCTCGGATCAACAATTCTTTCAATTGACCCAATTCGGCTTCTCGGATCAACAAGCATCCATAACTTGATCCATTTGTTTTACCAAGTCACCAAGTACGCACAATGTGACCCAATTCGCCTTCTTGGATCAACAAGCACCATCTATTTGACTCCGTTCGACTTCACGAATCATTAAGGCTTGTATTTGAACCCAATTGACTTCTCGGATCAACACGTCTTTCAATTGACCCAATTCGGCTTCTCGGATCAACAAGTATCAATAACTTGATCCGTTTATTTTACCAAGTCACCAAGTACGCACAATGTGACCCAATTCGCCTTCTCGGATCAACAAGCACCAACTATTTGACTCCGTTCGACTTCACGAATCATTAAGGCTTGTATTGAACCCAATTGACTTCTCGGATCAACAAGTCTTTCAATTGAACCAATTCGGCTTCTCGGATCAACAAGTATCCATAACTTGATCTGTTTGTTTTACCAAGTCACCAAGTACGCACAATGTGACCCAATTCGCCTTCTTGGATCAACAAGCACCAACTATTTGACACCGTTCGACTTAACGAATCATTAAGGCTTGTATTTTAACCCAATTGACTTCTCGGATCAACAAGTCTTTCAATTGACCCAATTCGGCTTCTCGGATCAACAAGTATCAATAACTTGATCCGTTTATTTTACCAAGTCACCAAGTACGCACAATGTGACCCAATTCGCCTTCTCGGATCAACAAGCACCAACTATTTGACTCCGTTCAACTTCACGAATCATTAAGGCATGTATTTGAACCCAATTGACTTCTCGGATCAACAATTCTTTCAATTGACCCAATTCGGCTTCTCGGATCAACAAGCATCCATAACTTGATCCATTTGTTTTACCAAGTCACCAAGTACGCACAATGTGACCCAATTCGCCTTCTTGGATCAACAAGCACCATCTATTTGACTCCGTTTGACTTCACGAATCATTAAGGCTTGTATTTGGACCCAATTGACTTCTCGGATCAACAAGTCTTTCAATTGACCCAATTCGGCTTCTCGGATCAACAAGTATCCATAACTTGATCCATTTATTTTACCAAGTCACCAAGTACGCACAATGTGACCCAATTCGCCTTCTCGGATCAACAAGCACCAACTATTTGACTCCGTTCGACTTCACGAATCATTAAGGCTTGTATTTTAACCCAATTGACTTCTCGGATCAACAATTCTTTCAATTGACCCAATTCGGCTTCTCGGATCAACAAGTATCAATAACTTGATCCGTTTGTTTTACCAAGTCACCAAGTACGCACAATGTGACCCAATTCGCCTTCTCGGATCAACAAGCACCAACTATTTGACACCGTTCGACTTAACGAATCATTAAGGCTTGTATTTGAACCCAATTGACTTCTCGGATCAACAAGTCTTTCAATTGACCCAATTCGGCTTCTCGGATCAACAAGTATCAATAACTTGATCCGTTTATTTTACCAAGTCACCAAGTACGCACAATGTGACCCAACTCCTTCTCGGATCAACAAGCACCAACTATTTGACTCCGTTCAACTTCACGAATCATTAAGGCATGTATTTGAACCCAAATGACTTCTCGGATCAACAATTCTTTCAATTGACCCAATTCGGCTTCTCGGATCAACAAGCATCTATAACTTGATCCATTTGTTTTACCAAGTCACCAAGTACGCACAATGTGACCCAATTCGCCTTCTCGGATCAACAAGCACCAACTATTTGACTCCGTTCGACTTCACGAATCATTAAGGGTTGTATTTGAACCCAATTGACTTCTCGGATCAACAATTCTTTCAATTGACCCAATTCGGCTTCTCTGATCAACAAGCGCCCATAACTTGATCCATTTGTTTTACCAAGTCACCAAGTACGCACAATGTGACCTAATTCGCCTTCTTGGATCAACAAGCACCAACTATTTGACACCGTTCGACTTCACGAATCATTAAGGCTTGTATTTGAACCCAATTGACTTCTCGGATCAACAAGTCTTTCAATTGAACCAATTCGGCTTCTCGGATCAACAAGTATCCATAACTTGATCCGTTTGTTTTACCAAGTCACCAAGTACACACAATGTGACCCAATTCGGCTTGTCGGATCAACAAGCACCAACTATTTGACTCCGTTCGACTTCACGAATCATTAAGGCTTGTATTTGAACCCAATTGACTTCTCGGATCAACAATTCTTTCAATTGAACCAATTCGGCTTCTCGGATCAACAAGTATCCATAACTTGATCCGTTTGTTTTACCAAGTCACCAAGTACGCACAATGTGACCCAATTCGCCTTCTCGGATCAACAAGCACCAACTATTTGACTCCGTTCGACTTCACGAATCATTAAGGCTTGTATTTGAACCCAATTGACTTCTCGGATCAACAATTCTTTCAATTGACCCAATTCGGCTTCTCTGATCAACAAGCACCCATAACTTGATCCATTTGTTTTACCAAGTCACCAAGTACGCACAATGTGACCTAATTCGCCTTCTTGGATCAACAAGCACCAACTATTTGACACCGTTCTACTTCACGAATCATTAAGGCTTGTATTTGAACCCAATTGACTTCTCGGATCAACAAGTCTTTCAATTGAACCAATTCGGCTTCTCGGATCAACAAGTATCCATAACTTGATCCGTTTGTTTTACCAAGTCACCAAGTACGCACAATGTGACCCAATTCGGCTTTCGGATCAACAAGCACCAACTATTTGACTCCGTTCGACTTCACGAATCATTAAGGCTTGTATTTGAACCCAATTGACTTCTCGGATCAACAAGTCTTTCAATTGACCCAATTTGGCTTCTCGGATCAACAAGTATCCATAACTTGATCAGTTTGTTTTACCAAGTCAACAAGTACGCACAATGTGACACAATTCGGCTTGTCGGATCAACAAGCACCAACTATTTGACTACGTTCGAATTCACGAATCATTAAAGCTTGTATTTGAACCCAATTGACTTCTCGGATCAACAAGTCTTTTAATTGATCCAATTCGACTTCTCGGATCAACAAATATTCATAACTTGATCCATTTGTTTTACCAAGTCACCAAGTACGCACAATGTGACCCAATTCGCCTTCTCGGATCAACAAGCACCAACTATTTGACTCCGTTCGACTTCACGAATCATTAAGGCTTGTATTTAAACCCAATTGACTTCTCGGATCAACAATTCTTTTAATTGACCCAATTCGGCTTCTCGGATCAACAAGTATCCATAACTCGATCCGTTTGTTTTACCAAGTCACCAAGTACGCACAATGTGACCCAATTCGGCTTGTCGGATCAGCAAGCACCAACTATTTGACTCCGTTCGACTTCACGAATCATTAAAGCTTGTATTTGAACACAATTGACTTCTCGGATCAACAAGTCTTTCAATTGATCCAATTCGGCTTCTCGGATCAACAAATATCCATAACTTGATCCATTTGTTTTACCATGTCACCAAATACGCACAATGTGACCCAATTCGCCTTCTTGGATCAACAAGCACCAACTATTTGACACCGTTCGACTTAACGAATCATTAAGGCTTGTATTTTAACTCAATTGACTTCTCGGATCAACACGTCTTTCAATTGACCCAATTCGGCTTCTCGGATCAACAAGTATCAATAACTTGATCCGTTTATTTTACCAAGTCACCAAGTACGCACAATGTGACCCAATTCGCCTTCTCGGATCAACAAGCACCAACTATTTGACTCCGTTCGACTTCACGAATCATTAAGGCTTGTATTGAACCCAATTGACTTCTCGGATCAACAAGTCTTTCAATTGAACCAATTCGGCTTCTCGGATCAACAAGTATCCATAACTTGATCTGTTTGTTTTACCAAGTCACCAAGTACGCACAATGTGACCCAATTCGCCTTCTTGGATCAACAAGCACCAACTATTTGACACCGTTCGACTTAACGAATCATTAAGGCTTGTATTTTAACTCAATTGACTTCTCGGATCAACACGTCTTTCAATTGACCCAATTCGGCTTCTCGGATCAACAAGTATCAATAACTTGATCCGTTTATTTTACCAAGTCACCAAGTACGCACAATGTGACCCAATTCGCCTTCTCGGATCAACAAGCACCAACTATTTGACTCCGTTCGACTTCACGAATCATTAAGGCTTGTATTGAACCCAATTGACTTCTCGGATCAACAAGTCTTTCAATTGAACCAATTCGGCTTCTCGGATCAACAAGTATCCATAACTTGATCTGTTTGTTTTACCAAGTCACCAAGTACGCACAATGTGACCCAATTCGCCTTCTTGGATCAACAAGCACCAACTATTTGACACCGTTCGACTTAACGAATCATTAAGGCTTGTATTTTAACCCAATTGACTTCTCGGATCAACAAGTCTTTCAATTGACCCAATTCGGCTTCTCGGATCAACAAGTATCAATAACTTGATCCGTTTATTTTACCAAGTCACCAAGTACGCACAATGTGACCCAATTCGCCTTCTCGGATCAACAAGCACCAACTATTTGACTCCGTTCAACTTCACGAATCATTAAGGCATGTATTTGAACCCAATTGACTTCTCGGATCAACAATTCTTTCAATTGACCCAATTCGGCTTCTCGGATCAACAAGCATCCATAACATGATCCATTTGTTTTACCAAGTCACCAAGTACGCACAATGTGACCCAATTCGCCTTCTTGGATCAACAAGCACCATCTATTTGACTCCGTTTGACTTCACGAATCATTAAGGCTTGTATTTGGACCCAATTGACTTCTCGGATCAACAAGTCTTTCAATTGACCCAATTCGGCTTCTCGGATCAACAAGTATCCATAACTTGATCCATTTGTTTTACCAAGTCACCAAGTACGCACAATGTGACCCAATTCGCCTTCTCGGATCAACAAGCACCAACTATTTGACTCCGTTCGACTTCACGAATCATTAAGGCTTGTATTTTAACCCAATTGACTTCTCGGATCAACAAGTCTTTCAATTGACTCAATTCGGCTTCTCGGATCAACAAGTATCAATAACTTGATCCGATTGTTTTACCAAGTCACCAAGTACGCACAATGTGACCCAATTCGCATTCTCGGATGAACAAGCACCAACTATTTGACTCCGTTCAACTTCACAAATCATTAAAGCTTGTATTTGAACCCAATTGACTTCTCGGATCAACAAGTCTTTCAATTGACTCAATTCGGCTTCTCGGATCAACAAGTATCAATAACTTGATCCGATTGTTTTACCAAGTCACCAAGTACGCACAATGTGACCCAATTCGCCTTCTCGGATCAACAAGCACCAACTATTTGACTCCGTTCAACTTCACGAATCATTAAGGCATGTATTTGAACCCAATTGACTTCTCGGATCAACAATTCTTTCAATTGACCCAATTCAGCTTCTCGGATCAACAAGCATCCATAACTTGATCCATTTATTTTACCAAGTCACCAAGTATGCACAATGTGACCTAATTCGCCTTCTCGGATCAACAAGCACCAACTATTTGACTCCGTTCGACTTCACGAATCATTAAGGCTTGTATTTGAACCCAATTGACTTCTCGGATTAACAAGTCTTTCAATTGAACCAATTCGGCTTCTCGGATCAACAAGTATCCATAACTTGATCCGTTTGTTTTACCAAGTCACCAAGTACGCACACTGGGACCCAATTCGCCTTCTTGGATCAACAAGCACCAACTATTTGACACCGTTCGACTTAACGAATCATTAAGGCTTGTATTTTAACCCAATTGACTTCTCGGATCAACAAGTCTTTCAATTGACCCAATTCGGCTTCTCGGATCAACAAGTATCAATAACCTGATCCGTTTATTTTACCAAGTCACCAAGTACGCACAATGTGACCCAATTCGCCTTCTCGGATCAACAAGCACCAACTATTTGACTCCGTTCAACTTCACGAATCATTAAGGCATGTATTTGAACCCAATTGACTTCTCGGATCAACAAGCATCCATAACTTGATCCATTTATTTTACCAAGTCACCAAGTACGCACAATGTGACCCAATTCGCCTTCTCGGATCAACAAGCACCAACTATTTGACTCCGTTCGACTTCACGAATCATTAAGGCTTGTATTTGAACCCAATTGTCTTCTCGGATCAACAATTCTTTCAATTGACCCAATTCGTCTTCTCGGATCAACAATCACCCATAACTTGATCCATTTGTTTTACCAAGTCACCAAGTACGCACATTGTGACCTAATTCGCCTTCTTGGATCAACAAGCACCAACTATTTGACACCGTTCGACTTCACGAATCATTAAGGCTTGTATTTGAACCCAATTGACTTCTCGGATCAACAAGTCTTTCAATTGAACCAATTCGGCTTCTCGGATCAACAAGTATCCATAACTTGATCCGTTTGTTTTACCAAGTCACCAAGTACGCACAATGTGACCCAATTCGGCTTGTCGGATCAAGAAGCACCAACTATTTGACTCCGTTCGACTTCACGAATCATTAAGGCTTGTATTTGAACCCAATTGACTTCACGGATCAACAAGTCTTTCAATTGACCCAATTCGGCTTCTCGGATCAACAAGTATCCATAACTTGATCAGTTTGTTTTACCAAGTCAACAAGTACGCACAATGTGACACAATTCGGTTTGTCGGATCAACAAGCACCAACTATTTGACTCCGTTCGAATTCACGAATCATTAAAGCTTGTATTTGAACCCAATTGACTTCTCGGATCAACAAGTCTTTCAATTGATCCAATTCGGCTTCTCGGATCAACAAATATTCATAACTTGATCCATTTGTTTTACCAAGTCACCAAGTACGCACAATGTGACCCAATTCGCCTTCTCGGATCAACAAGCACCAACTATTTGACTCCGTTCGACTTCACGAATCATTAAGGCTTGTATTTGAACCCAATTGACTTCTCGGATCAACAATTCTTTCAATTGACCCAATTCGGCTTCTCGGATCAACAAGTATCCATAACTTGATCCGTTTGTTTTACCAAGTCACCAAGTACGCACAATGTGACCCAATTCGGCTTGTCGGTTTAGCAAGCACCAACTATTTGACTCCGTTCGACTTCACGAATCATTAAAGCTTGTATTTGAACACAATTGACTTCTCGGATCAACAAGTCTTTCAATTGATCCAATTCGGCTTCTCGGATCAACAAATATCCATAACTTGATCCATTTGTTTTACCATGTCACCAAATACGCACAATGTGACCCAATTCGCCTTCTTGGATCAACAAGCACCAACTATTTGACACCGTTCGACTTAACGAATCATTAAGGCTTGTATTTTAACTCAATTGACTTCTCGGATCAACACGTCTTTCAATTGACCCAATTCGGCTTCTCGGATCAACAAGTATCAATAACTTGATCCGTTTATTTTACCAAGTCACCAAGTACGCACAATGTGACCCAATTCGCCTTCTCGGATCAACAAGCACCAACTATTTGACTCCGTTCGACTTCACGAATCATTAAGGCTTGTATTGAACCCAATTGACTTCTCGGATCAACAAGTCTTTCAATTGAACCAATTCGGCTTCTCGGATCAACAAGTATCCATAACTTGATCTGTTTGTTTTACCAAGTCACCAAGTACGCACAATGTGACCCAATTCGCCTTCTTGGATCAACAAGCACCAACTATTTGACACCGTTCGACTTAACGAATCATTAAGGCTTGTATTTTAACTCAATTGACTTCTCGGATCAACACGTCTTTCAATTGACCCAATTCGGCTTCTCGGATCAACAAGTATCAATAACTTGATCCGTTTATTTTACCAAGTCACCAAGTACGCACAATGTGACCCAATTCGCCTTCTCGGATCAACAAGCACCAACTATTTGACTCCGTTCGACTTCACGAATCATTAAGGCTTGTATTGAACCCAATTGACTTCTCGGATCAACAAGTCTTTCAATTGAACCAATTCGGCTTCTCGGATCAACAAGTATCCATAACTTGATCTGTTTGTTTTACCAAGTCACCAAGTACGCACAATGTGACCCAATTCGCCTTCTTGGATCAACAAGCACCAACTATTTGACACCGTTCGACTTAACGAATCATTAAGGCTTGTATTTTAACCCAATTGACTTCTCGGATCAACAAGTCTTTCAATTGACCCAATTCGGCTTCTCGGATCAACAAGTATCAATAACTTGATCCGTTTATTTTACCAAGTCACCAAGTACGCACAATGTGACCCAATTCGCCTTCTCGGATCAACAAGCACCAACTATTTGACTCCGTTCAACTTCACGAATCATTAAGGCATGTATTTGAACCCAATTGACTTCTCGGATCAACAATTCTTTCAATTGACCCAATTCGGCTTCTCGGATCAACAAGCATCCATAACATGATCCATTTGTTTTACCAAGTCACCAAGTACGCACAATGTGACCCAATTCGCCTTCTTGGATCAACAAGCACCATCTATTTGACTCCGTTTGACTTCACGAATCATTAAGGCTTGTATTTGGACCCAATTGACTTCTCGGATCAACAAGTCTTTCAATTGACCCAATTCGGCTTCTCGGATCAACAAGTATCCATAACTTGATCCATTTGTTTTACCAAGTCACCAAGTACGCACAATGTGACCCAATTCGCCTTCTCGGATCAACAAGCACCAACTATTTGACTCCGTTCGACTTCACGAATCATTAAGGCTTGTATTTTAACCCAATTGACTTCTCGGATCAACAAGTCTTTCAATTGACTCAATTCGGCTTCTCGGATCAACAAGTATCAATAACTTGATCCGATTGTTTTACCAAGTCACCAAGTACGCACAATGTGACCCAATTCGCATTCTCGGATGAACAAGCACCAACTATTTGACTCCGTTCAACTTCACAAATCATTAAAGCTTGTATTTGAACCCAATTGACTTCTCGGATCAACAAGTCTTTCAATTGACTCAATTCGGCTTCTCGGATCAACAAGTATCAATAACTTGATCCGATTGTTTTACCAAGTCACCAAGTACGCACAATGTGACCCAATTCGCCTTCTCGGATCAACAAGCACCAACTATTTGACTCCGTTCAACTTCACGAATCATTAAGGCATGTATTTGAACCCAATTGACTTCTCGGATCAACAATTCTTTCAATTGACCCAATTCAGCTTCTCGGATCAACAAGCATCCATAACTTGATCCATTTATTTTACCAAGTCACCAAGTATGCACAATGTGACCTAATTCGCCTTCTCGGATCAACAAGCACCAACTATTTGACTCCGTTCGACTTCACGAATCATTAAGGCTTGTATTTGAACCCAATTGACTTCTCGGATTAACAAGTCTTTCAATTGAACCAATTCGGCTTCTCGGATCAACAAGTATCCATAACTTGATCCGTTTGTTTTACCAAGTCACCAAGTACGCACACTGTGACCCAATTCGCCTTCTTGGATCAACAAGCACCAACTATTTGACACCGTTCGACTTAACGAATCATTAAGGCTTGTATTTTAACCCAATTGACTTCTCGGATCAACAAGTCTTTCAATTGACCCAATTCGGCTTCTCGGATCAACAAGTATCAATAACCTGATCCGTTTATTTTACCAAGTCACCAAGTACGCACAATGTGACCCAATTCGCCTTCTCGGATCAACAAGCACCAACTATTTGACTCCGTTCAACTTCACGAATCATTAAGGCATGTATTTGAACCCAATTGACTTCTCGGATCAACAAGCATCCATAACTTGATCCATTTATTTTACCAAGTCACCAAGTACGCACAATGTGACCCAATTCGCCTTCTCGGATCAACAAGCACCAACTATTTGACTCCGTTCGACTTCACGAATCATTAAGGCTTGTATTTGAACCCAAGTGTCTTCTCGGATCAACAATTCTTTCAATTGACCCAATTCGTCTTCTCGGATCAACAATCACCCATAACTTGATCCATTTGTTTTACCAAGTCACCAAGTACGCACAATGTGACCTAATTCGCCTTCTTGGATCAACAAGCACCAACTATTTGACACCGTTCGACTTCACGAATCATTAAGGCTTGTATTTGAACCCAATTGACTTCTCGGATCAACAAGTCTTTCAATTGAACCAATTCGGCTTCTCGGATCAACAAGTATCCATAACTTGATCCGTTTGTTTTACCAAGTCACCAAGTACGCACAATGTGACCCAATTCGGCTTGTCGGATCAAGAAGCACCAACTATTTGACTCCGTTCGACTTCACGAATCATTAAGGCTTGTATTTGAACCCAATTGACTTCACGGATCAACAAGTCTTTCAATTGACCCAATTCGGCTTCTCGGATCAACAAGTATCCATAACTTGATCAGTTTGTTTTACCAAGTCAACAAGTACGCACAATGTGACACAATTCGGTTTGTCGGATCAACAAGCACCAACTATTTGACTCCGTTCGAATTCACGAATCATTAAAGCTTGTATTTGAACCCAATTGACTTCTCGGATCAACAAGTCTTTCAATTGATCCAATTCGGCTTCTCGGATCAACAAATATTCATAACTTGATCCATTTGTTTTACCAAGTCACCAAGTACGCACAATGTGACCCAATTCGCCTTCTCGGATCAACAAGCACCAACTATTTGACTCCGTTCGACTTCACGAATCATTAAGGCTTGTATTTGAACCCAATTGACTTCTCGGATCAACAATTCTTTCAATTGACCCAATTCGGCTTCTCGGATCAACAAGTATCCATAACTTGATCCGTTTGTTTTACCAAGTCACCAAGTACGCACAATGTGACCCAATTCGGCTTGTCGGTTTAGCAAGCACCAACTATTTGACTCCGTTCGACTTCACGAATCATTAAAGCTTGTATTTGAACACAATTGACTTCTCGGATCAACAAGTCTTTCAATTGATCCAATTCGGTTTCTCGGATCAACAAATATCCATAACTTGATCCATTTGTTTTACCATGTCACCAAATACGCACAATGTGACCCAATTCGCCTTCTTGGATCAACAAGCACCAACTATTTGACACCGTTCGACTTAACGAATCATTAAGGCTTGTATTTTAACCCAATTGACTTCTCAGATCAACACGTCTTTCAATTGACCCAATTCGGCTTCTCGGATCAACAAGTATCAATAACTTGATCCGTTTATTTTACCAAGTCACCAAGTACGCACAATGTGACCCAATTCGCCTTCTCGGATCAACAAGCACCAACTATTTGACTCCGTTCAACTTCACGAATCATTAAGGCATGTATTTGAACCCAATTGACTTCTCGGATCAACAATTCTTTCAATTGATCCAATTCGGCTTCTCGGATCAACAAGCATACATAACTTGATCCATTTGTTTTACCAAGTCACCAAGTACGCACAATGTGACCCAATTCGCCTTCTCGGATCAACAAGCACCAACTATTTGACTCCGTTCGACTTCACCAATCATTAAGGCTTGTATTTGAACCCAATTGACTTCTAGGATCAACAAGTCCTTCAATTGACCCAATTCGACTTCTCGGATCAACAAGTATCCATAACTTGATCCGTTTGTTTTACCAAGTCACCAAGTACGCACACTGTGACCCAATTCGCCTTCTTGGATCAACAAGCACCAACTATTTGACACCGTTCGACTTAACGAATCATTAAGGCTTGTATTTTAACCCAATTGACTTCTCGGATCAACAAGTCTTTCAATTGACCCAATTCGGCTTCTCGGATCAACAAGTATCAATAACTTGATCCGCTTATTTTACCAAGTCACCAAGTACGCACAATGTGACCTAATTCGCCTTCTCGGATCAACAAGCACCAACTATTTGACTCCGTTCAACTTCACGAATCATTAAGGCATGTATTTGAACCCAATTGACTTCTCGGATCAACAATTCTTTTAATTGACCCAATTCGGCTTCTCGGATCAACAAGCATCCATAACTTGATCCATTTGTTTTACCAATTCACCAAGTACGCACAATGTAACCCAATTCGCCTTCTCCGATCAACAAGCACCAACTATTTGACTCCGTTCGACTTCACGAATCATTAAGGCTTGTATTTGAACCCAATTGTCTTCTCGGATCAACAATTCTTTCAATTGACCCAATTCGGCTTCTCGGATCGACAAGCACCCATAACTTGATCCATTTGTTTTACCAAGTCACCAAGTACGCACAATGTGACCTAATTCGCCTTCTTGGATCAACAAGCACCAACTATTTGACACCGTTCGACTTCACGAATCATTAAGGCTTGTATTTGAACCCAATTGACTTCTCGGATCAACAAGTCTTTCAATTGAACCAATTCGGCTTCTCGGATCAACAAGTATCCATAACTTGATCCGTTTGTTTTACCAAGTCACCAAGTACGCACAATGTGACCCAATTCGGCTTGTCGGATCAACAAGCACCAACTATTTGACTCCGTTCGACTTCACGAATCATTAAGGCTTGTATTTGAACCCAATTGACTTCTCGGATCAACAAGTCTTTCAATTGACCCAATTCGGCTTCTCGGATCAACAAGTATCCGTAACTTGATCAGTTTGTTTTACCAAGTCAACAAGTACGCACAATGTGACACAATTCGGCTTGTCGGATCAACAAGCACCAACTATTTGACTCCGTTCGAATTCACGAATCATTAAAGCTTGTATTTGAACCCAATTGACTTCTCGGATCAACAAGTCTTTCAATTGATCCAATTCGGCTTCTCGGATCAACAAATATTCATAACTTGATCCATTTGTTTTACCAAGTCACCAAGTACGCACAATGTGACCCAATTCGCCTTCTCGGATCAACAAGCACCAACTATTTGACTCCGTTCGACTTCACGAATCATTAAGGCTTGTATTTGAACCCAATTGACTTCTCGGATCAACAATTCTTTCAATTGACCCAATTCGGCTTCTCGGATCAACAAGTATCCATAACTTGATCCGTTTGTTTTACCAAGTCACCAAGTACGCACAATGTGACCCAATTCGGCTTGTCGGATCAACAAGCACCAACTATTTGACTCCATTCGACTTCACGAATCATTAAAGCTTGTATTTGAACACAATTGACTTCTCGGATCAACAAGTCTTTCAATTGGTCCAATTCGGTTTCTCGGATCAACAAATATCCATAACTTGATCCATTTGTTTTACCATGTCACCAAATACGCACAATGTGACCAAATTCGCCTTCTTGGATCAACAAGCACCAACTATTTGACACCGTTCGACTTAACGAATCATTAAGGCTTGTATTTTAACCCAATTGACTTCTCAGATCAACACGTCTTTCAATTGACCCAATTCGGCTTCTCGGATCAACAAGTATCAATAACTTGATCCGTTTATTTTACCAAGTCACCAAGTACGCACAATGTGACCCAATTCGCCTTCTCGGATCAACAAGCACCAACTATTTGACTCCGTTCAACTTCACGAATCATTAAGGCATGTATTTGAACCCAATTGACTTCTCGGATCAACAATTCTTTCAATTGACCCAATTCGGCTTCTCGGATCAACAAGCATACATAACTTGATCCATTTGTTTTACCAAGTCACCAAGTACGCACAATGTGACCCAATTCGCCTTCTCGGATCAACAAGCACCAACTATTTGACTCCGTTCGACTTCACGAATCATTAAGGCTTGTATTTGAACCCAATTGACTTCTCGGATCAACAAGTCTTTCAATTGAACCAATTCGGCTTCTCGGATCAACAAGTATCCATAACTTGATGTGAGGAAGTGTTTAATCTCATCAAGTGAGCTATACTTTGAAATAGGATGTGTTGGGAATGTGGAACCGGGATCATGAAGTGAAGAACCGGATGGATGAACCGGGTTTTGGCGTGAAGAAGTAAATCTGTGCAGAATAAACCGGGTTCAGGGTTGTTGGGGATAACCGTCAATTGTGACGAGTCTGTTTCAGGTTTGTGACGGGAAAAACCGTCACATTTGTCCGGTAGCAGAAGCCAACTTGATTCAGTTAGAACTTCTTGGTCAGTTACATTCGAGCTGCAATACATATATCATTGGAAAGCTCTCTTCCAGGAGAACAACACTACGTCGAGCAATTTCCTTCTTTCATAGATTACACAGAGAATTTGAGAGTGGTTGTTTTTCTGCCCTAATTTGTTCCAGAATTGGGCGTTTTCATTTCTGAGTGTAATTTCTGTAATTGATTGGATATCTTAGTGAATTGAGGTGTGCCTTGCCTCCGTGGATGTAGTTCATCTTGAACGAACCACGTAAAACGAGTGTGTGATTCATTTACATTTCCAGTTCTGCGCAAGTTCACCTCGGCCACAACTCTGGCCGAACTAGTTGTGTGTTTCTCAAACTGTTATTCTTCGAACTCATTCCAGATTCTTAGTGTTGTGT
>CATQIP010000030.1:0-7500 GCA_958295605.1 Ajuga chamaepitys | reverse complement strand
CATGGACGAGTAGGGACTTGTAGAGGCTCCAACAAACCCGCCTTCTTTTGCCTATCTGCCTTGTCCTGCTGACAAACCAAGCAGGTACGCACAAAAGTTGCAATGTCGTCGCGCATCTGTGGCCAATAGTACGCCCGCTGAACTAGCGCCACCGTGCGCTCTTCTCCCGGGTGTCCAGCCCACAACGTGTCATGGCACTCCGCAATAATTGATTTCCGCAGGTCCCCGCCCCTCGGAACATATAGGCGGTTTCCCTTGGTCCTCACAATCCCATCCTCCAACCAAAACTGCCGGGTTTTGCCCTCCCCGACAAGATGAACCAGAGACTGAGCCGTCGCATCCGCCTTCGTATGCTCACGTATCTGGTCCCGCAAGTGGGTGGTAACCGTGCTTGAGGAAAGCGTAGCTACCACCTGAAGATCAGCCCTTCGACTTAGGGCATCCGCCACATGATTGCTGGAACCCGCACGGTACTCCAGCGTGAAGTTAAACTCGGAAAGCAACTCCTGCCATCGAGCTTGCTTCCCCGTCAGCTTAGCCTGCGATAGAAAATGACTTACAGCGGTATTGTCCGTCTTGACAACAAACGGTAAGCCCAGTAAGTAGTGCCGCCATTGTCTGAGGCAGTGGACAACGGCCAGCAACTCTTTCTCATGCACCGAATAACGTCTCTCCACGTCCTTCAGCTTCCGGCTCTCGAAAGCAACCGGATGTCCCTCCTGTATCAAGACTCCCCCCAGTGCAAAATCAGAGGCGTCGGTCTCCACCACGAATGGCTTTGACAAATCTGGCAGTACCAGCACGGGGTCGGTCATGATAGCCTTCTTCAAGCTCTCGAAGGCAACTTGGCATTGAAGTGTCCAAGACCAAGTCTCCAACTTCTTTGTCAAATTCGTCAAGGGACGTGCTATCTCGGAATAGCCCTTCACAAACCGCCGATAGTAGTTAGCCAACCCAAGGAACGAACGCACCTCATGTACATTGCCCGGAGGCTGCCACTCCTCAATAGCACGAATCTTCTGTGGATCCATGCGAATCCTGCCTCTCTCCAAGACATGACCCAAGAAACTGATGCTTTCCTGGGCAAACGAGCACTTCGATGGTTTGATGTAGAGTTCGTGCTCGCGTAGCCTTACGAGGACCTTGCGGAGATGCGCCAAATGATCCGCCAAAGTCTCGCTGAAGACTACAATATCGTCCAAGTACACCACCACAAATTCATCCAGAAACCCGTGGAGCACTTGGTTCATAAGGGTGCTGAAAGTGGCAGGGGCGTTCGTCAACCCAAAAGGCATCACCATCCACTCGAACGCCCCATACCGAGTGACCACCGTCGTCTTGTATTCATCACCCTCCTTGATTCGGACTTGCCAGTAGCCCGACCTCAAGTCCATCTTTGTAAAATACTTCGCCCGGCTAAGACGGTCGAAGCAATCGGCCACCAAAGGAATAGGATAGCGATTCTTCACAGTAATCTTGTTTAGTGCCCGATAGTCGCAACAAAACCGAAGAGAACCATCCGCCTTCTTCTGGAAAAGGACCGGGGCTCCAAATGGTGACTTTGCGGGCCTAATCAATCCACCCTCAAGTAGCTCCTTCAATTGTTTCCTGAGCTCCGCAAGCTCAGGCTGACTCATTCGATACGGCGCCCTGGCAGGGGGCCTAGTCCCCGACACCAACTCAATCTCGTGATCAACGTCCCTCTTCGGCGGCAGCCTTCGAGGTAGTTGATCCGGCATCACATCCTCGAACTCAGCCAGCAACTTCTTCACGACTCCCGGAAGAGGTCCCGACTTCTGTTCGATCTCCTCAAGACTAATCGTGCACAAGAACGATTGTTCACCGTGCTTGCACCCCTTCTCAAACTGCATAGCCGACAGGCTCTTCTCCCCCAACTTGCTGGCCCAAGTGGGGATGATACATGGCTTGTTCCCCATCATCATCAGCGAATCAACGTGCGGGAGGACCGCAGTCCTCGTATCCCGCAAGAATTCAAGCCCGAGGATGAGCTTGAAGTCGTCCATCACCACGACGGACAAATTTGTTCTCCCTTCAAAAGGACCAATCCGCAGCAGCACGGACTTGGCCACACCGGCGATAGGCTGCGCAGCGGAATTTATAGCCTTCACTCGCCCAACTCCCCTTTCTAGCACCAACCCGAGTCTCTCCACTTCGGCGCTGGCCAAGTAATTATGGGTGGCACCTGTGTCGACCATCGCCCGCACAGGCTTCCCATTGATTTTCACATCAACAAACATCAACCCCTTCCTTTTCGGAACTCTCGGCGGTTGATCATCTTCAGTTTGGCTCGTAAGAGCCGGGGCAACTTTCCTCGGCAGCACCTTCTTCTGTGTCGCCACTTGGTGGGACAACGCCGCACACCAATGGGCAATGGCCCCAAGGTTTTCCTCCTCCTCGGAGTCATCCCCACCCTCGTTGGACGCATGGGACTCGGTTTGCTTCGATTTATTCCCCGATCCCGCCAAGCTTGTTATAGCATTCAACAACTGCTTCTTCGGGCAGTCTTTGATTCGATGAGGCCCGTCGCAGAGGAAGCACCCGCCACCCCTCTGGGACGAGCCCTGTTTGCCATCTTGCGAGGGCTTCCGAACGGAACTCCACTGAGAATTGTTTCCTTGTGAGTGAGATGGTTTGTCTCCCCCACCTCTTCCAGCATTCGGCCTGAAAGACTTCGCACCACCCCCTTTTACTTGGCCACCACTGCTCCCAGTCGGTGGCCTCGTGTTGATACGGGGCTCTGTCGAATAATCCATCAGGCACTCGGCCGCACTCATTGCGGACCCGATAGTGCTCACCCGTTGGCGCTGCAGCTCAAGTCGCGCCCACGGCTTCAAGGCCTCCATAAAAGTGAAGAGCTTGTCTTTCTCGGACATGTCGTGGATGTCCAGCATGAGAGCCGAGAAGGCTTTCACATAATCTCGCACGGACCCGGTGTGTTTGAGATCCCTCAGCGCCCGTCGGGCATTGTACTCCACATTCTCCGGGAAAAATTGCTGCCGGATTGCCTCCTGCAACTGATCCCACGTTTCTAGCTCAACCCGACCAGCCTGAATCTCCTTATACTTGCCACGCCACCATAGCTTGGCATCTCCCGTCAAGTACATGGTAGCCGTGGTCACCCGATCCGCCTCATCGATGTTGGCACCTCGGAAGTAGTGTTCCATATCAAAAAGGAAGTTCTCGACCTCCTTCGCATCCCTCGCACCATTATAGGCCCTCGGGTCAGGTACCCGAGAGCGCGGCCCTCTTTCACTAGCAGTGGGGATGGCGCTCACCGCCCGCTGCAGCATCACAATCTGAAGTTGTGATTCCTCCCACTTCCGATTGGATTCCTCCAACTGGCGATGCACATCAACCGCATTGGATGCCCTCACGGCCTCCGCCAACGCGTTGCATGCCTGCCGACACTCGTCGAGTTCGGCCTTTTGTTCCGACGCAAACCCTTCGAGTTCCACAACCCGTTCCTTGAGGATAGCATTTTCCTCCCGAAAATCAGCGCACATTTCCTCCAACGTTTTCAACCGCTGGTTAGCATTGGGGCCTCGCCCCGTTTGGGATTCTTCCGTCATCCCGCCTCGGTCCCGGTGGTCAGGCCGAGGCTCTGATACCACCTGTCACGGGGCGCACGTAGTGAGAATAATTAACACGCGCACCGTGTGGCAAGCAATCGACTCCTTCGATTACTCCCGCCTCTCGATCGCACACGTCGGACAGCTCGGCTGTTGCGACGCAATCACACCCGAAGGTGCTTTAGTGGCACAGCAAATTGGAAAGCTTGAAAGCTTGATTGTATTAATGAACGCAGCAACGATTACAGTATGAGCTTGTGGAGAGGGGGGCCTCCGACAACACTCGATCTCACGACAGCTCAAATTTTCTCTTCCCCCCTATAATAGCGAAAAATAAAAATAGCCTACTGACAGTAGTAGACATTGAAAAGCTGAACATGCTGGCGAAAATTGAAAAGGGACCCTACAACATATATTTACAAATATTACAAAAGACCTACACCTAAGACTTGCATCCGTTGGTGAAGGTTGCGGGACAATCTGCCGACGGCCCGAAGTATGATAAGTTATCCTGGAGTTATCCCGGCGGTCCGGGCATAACAAGGGGCATCCCGTGACACCGTATCAGGATTGGGTAATTTGCGCGCCTGCTGCCTTCCTTGGATGTGGTAGCCGTTTCTCAGGCTCCCTCTCCGGAATCGAACCCTAATTCTCCGTCACCCGTCACCACCATAGTAGGCCACTATCCTACCATCGAAAGTTGATAGGGCAGAAATTTGAATGATGCGTCGCCGGCACGAGGGCCGTGCGATCCGTCGAGTTATCATGAATCATCGCAGCAACGGGCAGAGCCCGTGTCGACCTTTTATCTAATAAATGCATCCCTTCCAGAAGTCGGGGTTTGTTGCACGTATTAGCTCTAGAATTACTACGGTTATCCGAGTAGCAGGTACCATCAAACAAACTATAACTGATTTAATGAGCCATTCGCAGTTTCACAGTCTGAATTAGTTCATACTTACACATGCATGGCTTAATCTTTGAGACAAGCATATGACTACTGGCAGGATCAACCAGGTAGCATTCCTCACCGACACCGGACGGGCATGACCGCGAGCAGCGAGTGCTCCCGATCAAGACCCGCACAACCGTCGTCCGCACGAAGCGTAGAACGCTCTTTTTGTAGGGCATCGGAGGCCGAGGCCCCCTTAGCCGCTCAATTTTCCGAATCCGAGAGATCGAGCACGTCGTCGTGGGTCGTCGGGACCAAGCGCTCCTACGAGAAGCGCGAGGACCGAGAAACACGACGGGCGCTTTGTGGTCCACCCCGCGCCGCGCATCCGTGTGGATTTGCGGCGCAAGGCGAAAAAGGGACGAGTTAGCCGACACGATACCGACGCGATGGGAATCCAGCACAGGATAACCGACATCAGCCCGATGCAAGTGCACCGAGGCCATTCACTGAGGAGGCGCGCATGAGATGCCGTCGCTGCCCGAGCAGGGATCCGACATGCCCTCACGCACCAATCACCACTCACGCACTTCACGTGCGCAACGCCCAAGCATCCAGGCCATCGCCCAGCTCCCCGCGATGCAAAGCAACACGAGCGCCGGGACGACAGCAAGAACACCCGAACGTGCCCCGCTACGTACGAGAAATAACCGAAGGGACAACGAACAAAAAAACCGAGTAAGGGACGACGGAGCTCGGGTTGGCCCAAATTCGACGAGTGGAAACGTCTTGGCTCGTCGCTCCTATGGATTGCCCGATTGATCGACGCCCTTTGCCGGTTCCATCCTACCGCCCGAGGGGTGGGATCTTCCCGACGCCGTTTGTCTCCCGCCCAAGCGCCCCATCGAATTGACTCGCACGCGTCTGGCGCCGGATCGAGGCCAACACAAGCCTACCGCAAAAGACCGAGTAAGGGACGACGGAGCTCGGGTTGGCCCAAATTCGACGAGTGGAAACGTCTTGGCTCGTCGCTCCTACGGATTGCCCGATTGATCGACGCCCTTTGCCGGTTCCATCCTACCGCCCGAGGGGTGGGATCTTCCCGACGCCGTTTGTCTCCCGCCCAAGCGCCCCATCGAATTGACTCGCACGCGTCTCGCGCCGGATCGAGGCCAACACAAGCCTACCGCAAAAAACCGAGGGACTAAATACGTACTCGCCGGAACTTGGCCGGAAAATCTCGCCGCGGGTCGCCGGTGAAGGGGGACGAAGGCCACCAGCATTATAACTCACCCACACACCGACACTCGCAAGTCAGCGTCGGGCGCCGGGGCGCTGTGCGCCCGTCGCTCCCTCAGCCTTCTTTTGAGCACCTCCCCCTTATAATACCCTTAAAAAAAAAAAGCCTAGTGACAGGAGTAGACATTGAAAAGCTGAGGAGGTATGGTTTTTTGGTTCACTTGGTTTCCGATGTCCGTTTGTCACGAAATTTTGAACAACGGCCTAAAATCATATGAAAATATTAATTATGCATCTAAAAATATTTTTAGCCGTGAAAAAATATTTATTTTTAATTTTTAATTAATTAATTTATTAAAATTACTAAAAAATAACAAAAAATATTTAAAACTATCTAAAAATATTGTAGTGCATTGTAGACTCGTGAAAATTTGGATTCCCCACAAAATTCATCCCGAGCGGTCGATCACCTATGGTGAAAGACGGAAGAATACGAAACCGACAACGATAACTCGATTATGAACTAGACGGTCTAACAATTGGTATCAAAGCACCAAACATATCCGAGTTTCAACATTACGTATCTAGTTCATGACCGTCTTGTTCGACCGACTTCCAACATTATGCGTATAGTTTCTTAGGCCCGACCCGTTCGATCGACCCGACCCGTTTTCTTCGGCCCGGCCCATGTATTCGACCCGGCCCGATCGGACAGCCCGACCGTTGGGTCCAGCCCGTGTATTCGGCCCGGCCCGTTTGGTGGGATCAGCCCGTCGCCCACACGGCATCCGTCGCCCGACGCTCGCGCGCGCGCAGCACCCGTCGCCCGACGCGCGCGCGCGCGCAGCGCCAGTTGCCCGACGCCCGCGCGCGCGCAGCACCCGGCGCCCGACGCTCGCGCGAATTCAGCACCCGTCACCCGCAATTCGATGGCGTGCTGACAGAAAAACCTCGTCGGGCAAAAAACATGTATTTTTTGGATCCAACGTTTTTGGGACCAGTCCTGGATTATTTTTCCATGTTTTTTTTTAATTCGTCAGTCCCGACGCCCGCCCGCGCCCGCAGCACCCGTCACCCGACGCTCGCGCGCGCAGTCACCCGTCACCCGACGCTCGCGCGCGCAGTCACCCGACTCTCGCGCGCGCAGTAACCCGTCACCCGACGCTCGCGCGCGCAGTCACCCGACTCTCGCGCGCGCAGTCACCCGTCACCCGACGCCCGCGCGCGCAGCACCCGTCACTCGGCGAGAGCAGCACCCGTCACCCGCAATTCGAGATACATATGGGCAGTCCCATAAGAAAAGCCCCGTCGGGGCAAAAACATGCATTTTTTGGAACCAACGTTTTTGGTTCCAGACTTAGATTATTTTTCCAACTTATTTTTTTGGTGACACCGAACAAATGTCCCCGTTTCCCGACTTAGTCATTTTGGCAACTTTTTCAAGCCAACAAAGGATTCCGTCCCATACTTGGCCTTTTTTCGAGTCCGTAGAACGCATCAGAACCTCGCAGCCGAAATGTTAGTAGAATTGAGGTGTTGTGTTTTTTTGGAGGAATGGAGGTGTTGTGTTTTTTCTTATTTTGGGGAGGGGAGGGACGTTTTTGCGGGGTTTGGGGGGGACGAATCGAAGCGACGAAGGGCTGAATCTCAGCGGATCGTGGCAGCAAGGCCACTCTGCCGCTTACAATACCCCGTCGCGTATTTAAGTCGTCTGCAAAGGATTCTACCCGCCGCTCGATGGGAATTGTACTTCAAGGCGGCGCGCGCGGCTCTTCCGCC
>OY282498.1:65358746-65378746 GCA_958295605.1 Ajuga chamaepitys | reverse complement strand
AACCAAAGAAAGCTATGCATCACTAGCAGCACCTTAATTTGTCACAATGAGGGAGACAATACCCATTCCTAGAGAAGATAGACAACCTGTGGGTAGTGCCAACCAGCCACATTTTTAAATTACAGAAAGAAATTTCTTCTGCTGGAACTACACGACTGTTTACAGACAAGTTAATGTTTGATCACCATTTTACCATGGAAAGGGGGAATAGTATAACCATTCAGTAAATATAAATAACCGCTAGTGGCTATAGCAACTTGTTCGCAATGTATAAAATTATACAAATATTTCTTTTACGGAAAATCCCAACTGTTGTGCATCCATTGAAAAAACTATGTAGTTGTAATCATAGTTCAAAAATGGCAGACGAATTAAAATGATAGCCTCTAATGAAGGTGACACGAGGATATTGAATATGGTAATTTTGGAATAGTTAGGCGTGACAGTTGAGACACATTAGCAAGTTCACGATCAGCATGTACATGCCTGTGCACACACGCTTGCATTATCTGGCAGTATGTACAAGAAAAGAGGCCAATTGTATAGAATATGTCCATTGCAAAAAATTCCAATAATCATATGGTAGTATTCTCATAAACAAGAATGGGCCATCGAAAAGTTCCATAACCTTTGGAATGGATGTGTTACATTTATAAATATATAGGAAGGAAATGACAATATCAAAATTGCGGTTAAGCATAATTAATATCAAGCAACTCACCCCCAATGCTTGACGGAAGCATTATTTCCCACACACTCACTACACCATCAGAGGAGGAGGAGGCAAATATAGCTTCTGTCTGAGACGCCATAATTGCAGACAAGCATGTAACACCTTTTTTATGTGTTTCAGGTACTTGTAACAAATTCCTCCACTGCAAGAAAATTTGATCATCAGCTGAAAGAATATAGTAAAAGAAAAGCCTCAAATAATGTGGGATATATAAACTCAAAATAAATCATCACTAATTCTCCATCAATTTGACTAAAGAACCAAAAGCTCCTTGGGAAACGGCAACTCAGAAGTCATATTTCAAGTCAATTTTATCTCTCTCTCTACATGAAGAAGCTTCAGAAGAAGGAAAGGGTGCAGCCACGTGAAATTCCATGACGCTGGCCAAAGTTTTGCAGTCAGAAACCCCCTTTTTAGTTTGTTCATTTTAATGAATGAAGAAAGTCTTTTGCTTGAGCTTTCTACAAGTTGTATTGCACATTATATCGTTACTGGTTGATATCTGAACTACATGAGTCCATCTAGAGCTTCCAAGGTATAAACATATCTCTCAAATTGAGCTACCAAACTTAAAGTCCACCTGGTTATATATTATTATACACCGAAAATTATAAATGCATAAAAAACTCAATTTTATGCATATGCTGCCCTTGTTAAGGATCAGAATGCTCCTCAATCGTCTCTACTCTCTAATTACCCTCATTCATCCAGCACCTTTTCCTACGAAAATTAATTATTTCATAGATAATACCTCAATCAGGAGATCGTTTTAAAGCATGATCCTGAAAAAGCCAAGTCCAAAATAACTAATTCAACACACTGGCAGCTTCATGAGAAAGACAAGCCTACCTCAGCAGCTACGTAATGCATATTCTCTAATTTCCTTAGCTTTTGAAATAAGTTCCTCCCTAGCTGATAGACGTTATAAATTATGGGCATAGGAAGAGGTTGATTCAGGATATTCATCCATTTATCATCATTGGACGAGTTAATGAAGCATGACATAAATATCCATATTAAACTTTGTTGCCAGAACGAGTTACTTTTTCTAAAGTCAACCATCCATCATCGGAGGAGTCTGGTTCATTTTTTTTGCAACCTTGTCAAAAACCTTCTTATCAGCAAGAAAAATATTAACTTGAAAAAATTCACGAGAAAAAACAGAACTTCAGAAAAAACCTTCTTATCAGCAAGTGTGAGTTCCCACAACAAGATTGTCCCATCAGCATCTCCAGATAGCAGATAATGCCTTTCCAAATTCTTTGCTGAAAATAAGAGAGAGAGGGATTAATCAAAACATCAAACTATAAACACGCATTGCGCCCCCAAAAAAACTAAATAAATATCTAAAAAAAACTCGTCTGTAACTGGAAATTATAGCATCTGCCTAACAAATTTTTAAATAGACAGTATTTGTTTAGTTCCGATTTGCTTCACAAAATTCACTTCCAGCTGAAAAAACAAACAAACAATACTTTTCGAAAGCAGATTACAGGTTTGTCAAACAGAAAGAGCAGAATTACTGGTCGAGATACAACCTTTAAATGCGAACTTGCTGGCAGGCAACCAATGAGTGCAGTTGACGTGCGCCTTATGGCCGGGAAGTGTAGTGAGGATTTGCGCAGTCTATCAAAGAGAAACTGTAAGTAAACTGGCATGTATCAAAGAAACATTAAAGCTAAATCGGGGACAAAGCAAGACCTTAGGACAGAAAATGGCGACGGCGTTTTGGGCACCAAAAGAGAGCAAGTCACAGGCACCCCATGACACGTTGTTAACTATTCTATTGCAACCTGCTCCTATGAAAACTCTTTCCACTTCCACCGCCATTCCTCCACCGTTATACTTCACTAAGTTACAGAGATTTCATGGGAGATTTCAGTGGTTTTTCAGGCGACGGAGGGGTTTAGAAAGGGGAGAGAGAGTTGGGAGATGAATAAAACATGGGCTTAATTTATGATGATGGGCTTTGATTTGGGCATGGGCTGAGAAATGAGACTAACTGATTATTAACAGTAGGATGATTCTAAATACAATCATAATTTTACTCACCATAATCATAATTTTAATAACATAATTTAAATAAGTATTTTCTCCTTTATCAATTTGCAACGATGCCTGAAACAATACACCACCTTTATATTTTTATTGGCAATCATATCTATTCATCTCACTGGAGAAAATAATTTTCTCGATAACTTTTTGTTTACAACCGAATTCTTCCGGTTTCGATGGTTTTTGGCATATAGCGGCCTTTTCAAATCCATGCCTAATCCCTTCATTTTGATTTTGTTTGTTCTTTCAACAAATAAATTTTATTTTGTTCAGGAAGACTCATGGTATTTTTCCGTAAAAAAATGCAGCTTTTGTTTTGAAATTAAAGATAATTTGTTGAATTTTATATTAAACATTGAGGGTTAATTGTTGATCAACCTTGAGTTTTGGTTTAATTATTTGAGTTTTAGTTTGGATGTTTGATTGAAGAAGCCTTTATAGCCGTGGCTAAAGAAAAGAAAAAGAACAACGAAGTGAAACAGGGGCGGTAAATAAGAAGAAACGGTAAAAGAGAAAGTTTATATTATATTATTTTATTTTATTTAAATTGATGGCTATAAAGAGTAAAATTGTGTTTGTGTTTAGAATTGCCCATACTTTAATAGCTTGATAGTAGAGCCCATTAGACTAAACACGTTGAAATCGTAAATCTATTTGACGAATGGGTCGGGTTTAAACTTGACCCTGCTAAAACTAAGCTGACAAAATCGACTTGGGTCGATTAATTAGTCCAATTCACTAAACATCTTAGATAAACTGAGTCATAGATCATCAAGATCAACAAATCCGACCTGAAGTTTAATGGACCATAGACTAATTCTAAAATCATCGTATATTGAAAGGAGATGGATTGGGTTGGGCTCACTGATTATTGCCTGATGGAATTTGATTTGACCTGCCCCGATCCAATATATAGTTTTGGTCTAATGGACCAGGCCGGACGAGGCAAATTGTTACCTCTAATTAAGACACAATCAAATCGAAGAAGGTCGTTGGGCCCAATCGAGAGGAGTTTCTAGATACTATTTCCCAATATCTAATATTAAAATGCTTATTGAAATGACAATAGGGCAAGTTTGAATCTGAATTTGTAGATCGGGATTTAGCAAGTTTGAATTGGGCTAGGAATTTGCTAAACTTGATAAAATTCATTTGACCAAGTTTTTAGAAGGTTTGAACTAAGTTAGGGAATTTGCTAGTACGTTGGAGTTCAGTAGTTTTCTTTGTTGTACTAATTCTAAATTTATAATTCTGGTTGAAAGCGATTCCACGGGTTTTGTATAGTTTTTTCATGAAATTGTAATAGCATTTTTGAGTAAATGTATTTACTTGTTATGAATAAATATATTAGTGTTGTCAGTTTAAATAATAATACATTTCATAAAATAAAATTAATATCTTTCAATATAAGTAATATTACCTAAATACAGTACATTATTGTCTAAAATACTAGGAAATTGATTAAACTCAATTGATAGAATACTTTATAACTTTTATCATTGACCAATAAAAAAGAAAAAAGATGGTGTAATATCTTTTCATCTAAATAAGAAAACACTAATGTATTTCGCTAAAATGGGGAACACCTTCTTTCATGTAAATATTTCTCCACTTTTCATAAAGCTCTACACAAGCACAACTGGATTATTCGGGCCCAATTCATCGAGCGAGCGATATATATTAAATTGGATTGGATGGTTTCAAAAATTCATCAAATCTAAAACTAATCAAATCAGCTATTTTTCTTATAATATATTAAAGATACGTTTGTTTAAAGTTTAACTTAATAAATTTAGGAGATTTGATCTTAATAAAATATCTCATTAATTTTTTCAATCTCATTAACCCTCCCAGTTAAATTTAACTCGACGTTCTTCAATTTTAAATAAACACACACTTTAAGATCCGCCACACTTTTAACTATTAAATCGGACTTGTCAAGATCAATAGCATTTCAGTATAAAATTTATATAGGTAATTCATTTAAAATATCCAACGAGTTAGGTCACCCCATCAGAATTTTTTGGCCATTTCAAGATGTATATGAGAATTTGCGAAAATAAAATAAAGGAGAGAAGACCTCCTGTGACGTGTCGATGCGTCGTCCTTATCCCAGCCCTTTGCACGCAATCCAAGGAAACTTGTATATCTCATAACCTATTCTCAATGTGAAGCTATGATCGAAAGCTATGATCGAATGAGGGATTCCTCTGTAATCATTTGTGGATAATGAAGATGAAGCAGCTCTCGTGGATGTAGGCAATTTGCCGAACCACGTAAATCCTTTTCTTGTTTTGATTGTTTAATTCTTAAAGGTTTTAAGTTCTTGGTTTTTCCATTAGGGACACAAAGTGTGTGTGTTCAATCTTGATTTGTTGTGTGCTGTTTTTGGAGAGCTTACGAGAGATTGAGGATCTGATATTCACATATTTGTTATCCTAAAATGAGAGTCCTATTTTAAAAGTCAACGTTTTTTTTTTTAGTCTAAGTATTTTTTTATTTAATTTTACGAATTCATGTCATATAATTAAGTCAGTCGATGACAAATAAAATAAGTGGTACCTTTAAGAGTGTTGGATGGAGAACGGGTCAGCCCTTGGCCCAAGATATCTTTTGTTGGGCCCAGCCCAGCACAAACATCCTTTGTTTGTAAGAGTAATCTTTCCATTAAATTACATTTTTGTCCCTTATCCCCCCCAAAATTGTGCAGCTGAACCCTGCAAAAACCTCATCAATGTCCAATTTTCTTGTGAAATTCACTTAAAATCTTGCTGTTTTTCATCAGTGATGGAGCTCTACGCATCCTTCAAACCTCTCTCCAAAGTAGACTTATCTTTCTCCTCTTCAATCTCTCCCTTCTTCCCCTTCCAAACCCACCTCAAACTCCCGTCAAAATCAAAATCAAAATCCCAAATTTTAGCAGTCGCCCTCGACCCAAAAGAGCTCCCTCAAAACAGCCCTCAAAGACTCTTGAAAGAATTAGCGGAGCGCAAGAAAGTAGTCTCCCCCAAGAAAAGAGCTCCTCCAAGAAGATTCATCCTCAAACCCCCTTTAGACGACGCAAGATTGGCTGAAAGATTCCTCAACAGTCCCCAATTATCCCTAAAATCCTTCCCATTACTGAGCTCTTGCCTCCCTTCCAGGCCGCTAAACAATGCCGATAAAACCTGGATTGACGAGTATTTGCTCGAAGCCAAACAGGCCCTAGGGTACCCTTTAGAGCCTTCGGATAATTACGGAGACGATAATCCAGCTAAGCAATTCGATACACTGTTGTATCTGGCGTTTCAGCATCCCCATTGTGAGAGGACTAACGCGCGCCATGTGCGGTCAGGGCATTCGAGGTTGTCCTTTTTGGGGCAGTATGTGTTGGAGATGGCGCTGTGTGAGTTTTTTATGCAACGGTATCCGAGGGAGTCGCCGGGGCCCATGAGGGAGAGGGTTTATGCTTTGATTGGGAAGAGGTTTCTGCCCAAGTGGGTTAAAGCTGCTAGCTTGCAGAATTTGATTTTTCAGTATGATGATATGGACAAGCTCATTCGGAAGGATCGAGAACCGCCGGTCAAGTATGTGATTTTTTTTGCTTCTTGATTGAAATTTGATTGCTTTACATTCTAGCAGTTTGTTTATTGTTATAGTGGTTAAATAAATTGATCAAGTGTTATAGATTCTACTTGCTTGATCTAATTTGTGTATTTAAATTATCCCGCTTATACATTTCAAGTTTCTTTGAGTTTTACAATTAAGTTTGTGGTAGAAAGTTCTAAGTGTATTGATAGATTATATAATGCAGTTTGCTAGTGATTGATTATTCAAGTATTGATATTGTGGCAGGTCTGTGTTTTGGGCCTTATTTGGGGCAATTTATCTGTGCTTTGGGATGCCAGAAGTGTATCGTGTTCTTTTTGAAGTGTTTGGGCTCGACCCAGAGGCCGAAGACTGCCAGCCCAAACTGAGGAGACAGCTTGAGGATGTCGACTATGTTTCGGTTGAGTTTGATAGCAGGAAACTCAGTTGGCATGATGTTGCCGCTTATAAGGCACTCTCTAAATCCTTCTTATCTCAATGTTTACATGCTTCCTTTTGTTTAGTTTCTGATGGGGAAAAATCATAGCAAGAAGTGATAAATCATTATTCCTGTAAGATTAGACATACTCGATTTCTCATTATAATTGTAAGCATTGGGTGGAGAGTAAATATATTTGGGTCTAGAATTTTCTTGAAATTCACGTCCAAGGCTCCAACCATATCACACTATAATGAATTGTTGGACAAAAGCTATCACCTGAAATTTCGTACGCCAAGACTTCAACATTATCTGGAATTAGAAAACTGGCAATGCCCATATCCTTTATGGCAGAAAGGAGGATATGTCAATACTTATTTTTTTTATTAACATGTATTTAATAGTAAAATTAGAGATGAATCTGCAATGAAGTTAGTGTACTTAATAAAGATTTGAACAACTTACGTATACGCCTTGATGTTAGACAGCCACCAGAAGATGCTCTGTTTGCTCATCCTAGGCTTTTTAGAGCATGTGTTCCGCCTGGTATGCATCGATTCCGTGGTAATATATGGGACTATGAAAGCAGACCCCAAGTCATGAAGACGCTCGGATACCCCTTGACTATGCAGGATAGAATTCCTGAGATCACAGAAGCCAGGAATATCGAGCTTGGATTAGGATTGCAGGTAACTTTTTGCAGATTAATGTTAGCCACCTCCCCACCAGGGGAGGAGAAGCAATGCCACAAATATTTCTTTGTTTGCCTGATGGAAAATTGTCTCTTTCTTGATAATGCTTGGATAGGTTTCTTGAATCTAGTTAAGGGTTGTATTCTGGTTCCATGAACTTCGCTCGTTGATAACTTCCATGTGCAACAAATCTTGGATATGTGAAGTGCGTTGCGTGCGAATTGTGTATAGTGTATGTAGCGTGTGTAGTATGTGTGAAGTCTATGTAGTATGTGAAGTGTGTGTGAAATGTGTGTAGTTTGTGTGAAGTGTGTCTGAAGTTTGTATAGTATATGGAATTTGAGTGTGACTTATATAAGATGTTAAAAAAATAAGATGGAGTAGGGACTTCTTTCGTTTTTTTTCTTTTTGGCCTTAATTTTAGGTCTTATAAGTTGTTTAACATCTTGTTTTGCCAAACACTTGCACAATCAACACCGTATAAGATATTTTACGATCTTATAAGGTTAGCCAAACACCCTCTAGGATCAGTTGCAGCATATGACCTCTTGTTTGCAGCTACATAGATTTTTCTATCCCGTTGTATCTTCTTTCTGTGTAAGAATCAAAACTGTGATTTGTTGTCTTCTGCATTTAACACGATTGTCCATTCCATGGGCATTGCGTAACTCCTATTTTTTGTGTGTCTGTGTGAGAGAGAGAATATGCCATTATATTTTACTGACGTTATTTTGTCTATCATGCTCGAAAAACAACAGCTCTCTTTCCTCCACCCATCAAAATACAAGTTTGAACATCCAAGGTTCTGCTTCGAGCGTTTGGAATATGTTGGTCAAAAGATCCAGGTACGCTTTCGAGCCCACAACTTAACCACATCCTCTCTCGATTATTCCCAAAACGTCAAGCCACATAACTAGTTTTCCCGATCTGGGTGGGCAGGATCTTGTAATGGCTGAGAGGCTGCTCATGAAGCATCTAGATGCTCCCGGAAGATGGCTGCAAGAAAACCATCGTCGACTCCTCATGAACAAATTCTGTGGCAAGTTTTTGAGGGAGAAATATCTGCATAGGTTCATCATTTACAGTGAGGAGGTGCAGGACGCATACGAGCACAACCGGAGGCTGAGAAATCCAGCCACAACCTCAGTTCAGCAAGCCATTCATGGGCTTGCATATACCGTTTATGGGAAGCCAGACGTTAGGCGACTTATGTTTGAGGTTTTCGACTTTGAGCAGATCCAACCTAAGGCTGTATCATGATTGGATCCACCTAAGTTGTCTTGACTAGATAAGATCAATTTCTAGCAGCTTATTTGTATACCAGTTTGAGATCTGTACAGGTTACAATTTTTACCAAGTTATAGAGGCTATTCAGAGTTGTATGAATATGTAGAAGACTACTGTCTACATTTTTCAGGAAGAGCACATAGCTTTTTTCCCTTTAAATTTTGTGTATTATGGTACTTTCATTTGGCAAAGTTGGGCCCAGGCCCAGTTGCATACCCACTGAGCTTGGAGCCCACATGAGTGTCATTTCTTGGCCCAATCCAATTAGATTTCTTAGTATTATCCTTTAATGGGCTACTTAATATCAGACTTTTGATATACTGCACAATTATGAGATTATAGGAGTATTAGTTTTTGCAACATAACTTATATGACAGTTACCTAAATATGGTAATCATTGATATGCCAACAAGTGCTCACTGTAGTTGTGCAACTGGATATCACGCCCATCTTTTTCTGTTTTCTATAATAATACTATTCCATCCTTCCTAGAAAAAAAATAATTTCAGTCCAGAAATAATTTATGTTCCAAAAGTCTGCCTAATTTTATTAGCCAAAGTAAATTTTAAAACTAAATTATATATAATTGAATAACTCAAATTAACAAAGAGAAAAGCTACATAAGTGACCATTTATTTTTAGAAGCTTATACCTTCACCAGAATGGCCAAAATGAAAAATTGTATATTTATGAAATAAAAACTTATTTTGTGACGGGAAAATTACTATTTTATTTTATTTAGGCTCGGCCTCATTACATACAAGAACTAACAAATTGCCCATATAAAGTTGTATATCAAATCAAGTAAGCATTGGAGTTGGGATTGACTGAGCTCTAATTAAGTAAAATATGAGTCGAGTTTGACTACTTTAATATTTATACACAGTTACACAAATTTCATTCATTGAGCTTTTGATGTTCCACTGATTATATTTTTTAATTTTGAAATTACTAATTTCACTCTAAGTTCTTCCTGGTGGCTTAGATTGAGCAAATCTTAGTATTTTTTAGTAGAGGCAACTTCTGTCTGGCCAGTGTCCCCTAAAGTACAGTGCTACAGCCTTCTAACAGTGATTTGCATTTCTTACTAGAATTTTTTTCTTCCCATGAGCTTCTGGTTTTCCAGGAAAACATGTATGCCACATGTGGTTAATAACTCAATAATAAGCCTTGTCAAGTTTCCTTGGAACCAAGTGTACAATTCCAATGGACAGTACTGGACAAGCTAACATAGATTTAATGACCATGTACATATGCTACAGGTACAAAAGACCAGTGATAACTTGCCGCATTGCCAGTAAATGATCCAAAATCTTCATATAGTTATTACATATCACCTCCTACTAATCTTCCCCTTGCCTACAAATGACGGAAACCAATCAGACGTCCATCCACTTTGAGTTAGTCCATTAGACTAATAGTAATCCACAAACTTGTTCCTCCCAAGCCACCACATAGAATTTACTCATTGAATATGTTCGATTTTAGTGGGAATCGGACTGATGATCGTTTCACTTTGACATCCCTAAGTTGCCTGCTCCTTGGTTTTTCTTCTCTCGTGGAAATGTGGATCCTCTCGTAGAAAAGAATTTATTACCCTTGAAGGTGGATTCAAATCGTATGAGTTAATATCTGCATTTTCATGGACACGAGGAGCAAAGCTGTGGAACCACGTGCTTGTTGCATCCTTGGTGGGATACCCACTAATCCATATTCTGAGAGTAGATGATTTGCCACCTGATCTTTGAGCTTTCTTCCTCGGAATGCAAATGGGACATCCTACGTAGGTTCCCCTAGATGAATCCCTATTTTCTTCGAGTTGACAATGGATATGCATTGCATGACCACAACTAAATTCTTGAATATCAGAATCTGTGGAATATTTAGCAAGGAGGGAGTTACATAGGCAGCAAACAAGGCTCCGAGTAAACACCCTTCTCCTCAGTAAGCTCATGGTGTAATATGTATCATCCTCGATCAAACTTCGTGCAGTATCCTACATGAAAAAGATAACATTAAGAAGGGATACTGACGGATTTCAGAAGATATTCCCTACCTAATATTGTCACAAAAAGTTCAAAAGATTGTGAACGTCGGTATATATTCAAATTACTTGACAAAAACACAGACAAGCGAGTAGCAAATTGGCATTACAACCTACAGAAAAGCACAATAAGCCCATAAGCACAAAAGGGTTGCTAGAAAAACCTTGAGGTAGAACCTCGATGACAACAGCACACTTAAGTCAGACACTTCCACACTTCCAAGATAACCATTTTGTATAGTGAGATAATATCAGGCAGATAAAGAAGACGCACCATAATTGTTTTCAAAATCATATGTCCCGAGCATCCCCAGTATTGTGGGCTTAAAGTCACCAAATTCTTGATTTCCATCATCAGAGAGAAGCTTCAAAATGACTCGTGGGAGCCGAACATACCCAATCATTCCCTCAATGATTTCTTCAATAAAAAACGGCGAACAGTTTCCTTATCATGCGAGCACCTCTTTGACACTCGGAGGATTCCCATCTCAATTTCAGCCCCTTTTCTTCTTCTTATTGACCTATTGATATTCTTAATCTTTTCTATAATTTCGTGTATCTGTCAATGGCCCACAGAACCTATGATGAAAACATAGAAAACAATAGAAGTGGTATAAGAAAATGAAGAACATAAATTATAATATCCTGGAAAGAGCCACAGAGGGTATGGAACATTCTAAAACATTACTGGAGTCAAATAAATAAGCACATGTTCAAAAGAGATTGATTCACGAATCAAAGCAAATCCCAAAATAGGTACAAAGTTGAAGTCACAAAAGGATAGCTAAAACTTCTTTCTGAGAAGGTTTGATACTACATTTGATACTCTGCAGCTACATATATATGTCACTGAAGGATCACTTATAATGCTAGTACGTGAAACAGTTCACTAGGGACTTTCTTGGAGTTCTAACTTTTCCTTATTCTTTTTTGCTCTTAAACTTCATCTTGCTTTAACAGAATAACTAATGAACGAGTCTGCTGCACTAACATATTAAAAAACATGCTCCAGCAACTAAGTTTACCACTTCTAATTACTAGAGCCCCTTAAGAATCACATAGATATTGTATGCAAATCAATCACAGAACGTGTAAAACCGGTTGCTTAGTTATTTCAGCAAACTCCTACCAAACATAAAAAAGCAACTCCGATGCACTCCTCAACCTGTTTTCCTTTCGATATGGTGGCACTACAAGAAAAAAGGGCATTTGCCACTAGTTATTTTTAGTAACTACTTTTTGTAAATACTAGTAGTTACATAAAATATTTCATACAATTTTAATCAAATTTGTTACAAAATGACAAACTCTTTTGTAACTACTTGTAGTTACAAATATATTAGTAACTACAAAGTAGTTGCTAAAAATAGTTACAAATACATTAGTAACTACAAAGTAGTTACAAAAAAACTTTTTGCAACTTATTATAAGTGACTACCCTATAGTAACTATTTTTAGATATTTAGTTACTAAAAGTATTTTTGTAACTACTCTCCATCTTTTGTAACTACATTTTGTAGTGACAAAAAGCCTTATTTTTAATAGTGTGACCCACAACTCCTCCAGTCGATCCAACTTGTTTAACTTCTCCATTTGACGTATATTACTCTATTCCGAGCCAGTTCTTCCCTTACCAAACACCTCCAGTCGATCCTTTTCGGCACCGCAATGACTTCGGCAGCGCATCACCTCGAGTCAATTTTCTATTCTAGTATTTGAACTCAGGCGGGTTAGACCAAGTTGATAAATTAAAGAGCAATATATCAAGAAAGGGGAGGAACTTTAATTTATCGAATATCGATAACCTAGAAGTACAAAAGAAAATGGTAGGATTAACACTTCTAGGATCACTCACGTCAAACCAGACTATAGCTGCCCAGCTAAAGCCAAAAAGAATAAAAATCCCAGCTTATACTTAAAAAATAAAAATCATACTTTGGCTATCAATCATTTCATTATAGTTTTCTACCTTTAATCATATCTTTCTAAAAGCTGCAGTTTTAATTTATAACATTTTATTTTTTGCAATTTATGCGTAAGATTTGAAAATTTTAAATATAATTCCAACATTTTTTTGATATTTTAAATGAATTTTTAGAATTTTTAACGTTTTGAAATTTTTATAGGCTTCCTTTTCATATACTTAAATAAATTGCTTCAAATTTTATTAAAGGAACCTTGAATCAGTTACATACTGAGCTAGAACAGAACCTGAAGCAATGAACTGTGAATATGACTTCAGGTAGCGTGGATGATTAATCTGGAATCGTGTAATTATAGTGATTTCTTCTTCTGCAGAGTTTACATATCCTAGGTGGTGTTTGTAGTTTAGTTGGAAGCATTTTACTTATAGATGGATCTGTCCATTTAGGCTGCATAATTTAGCATTTTAGAATTAACTACGTGTCGTCATTGGTGGTGCATCTTGGGTGCCTTCAGCATGCACAATCTGCAATTGTGCATCAAGTTCCTCTGGGCAGCAGGCCTTTGGATCACTGTAGCTGAAATGTTTGATGTTATCAACAACATAATATTGGAATCAAGTTCTAGGACCTGCTGACAGATTGCTTGGATTTCGGTGAAATAAGTCGTAAAGAGGAAAAAGCAGAAACTGACTCTTCCATTAAACCATCAAGCTATATCAGCTGAAGATATTAACAGATAGGGTATTGGCCTTAATAATAATCGGACATATTGTTCTTGGTAGAATTAGTTGAGGTTAGACTTGGAGAAAAATAAGATGTTTGTAGATAGGAAAATATAATAAAAGGCCATCTTCGAAATGTAAAAGGAGCTTGAATAGCTTGTTAATTCCCGCCTTTACTTGAATCCAAAATTTGATCGTTGTAGTTTTATGGCTTTCTCAGCCGAGTAGTCATTTTAATTGCATTAGATGCTTATGTTCAGTTGCATTTTTAGTTAGCAACCATCAATTATCGAATGAATTTGCTTTGAGGAAGTTGGTGTCTGCGTTATTCTCATTTAATGTTGTCATGAAAAAGTCACACAAGTTATAAGCATAAGAAATCAATCGGAAAAAAGAAAAGAATTCAATTGGAGTTGTTCGGCCCAATTACTCTTCAGTAAGTTTGGATGAAAACTGGGCCGAAAACTCTTCAGGAACTTCGGCTGAAAAACTGGCCGAAAACTCTTTGGAGATTCGGCTGAAACTCTTCAGTATATTCGGCTGAAATACTGGCCGAAACCTATTAAGGAAGTACGGTTGAAAGTTGGGAGATATCAGCCGAACAGTACCATTGTGTTCGACTGCTACTTTCGCGTAATGTAGAAATTGAAATCAGGCGACTCTTGATTCTTTGGAAAGCTAAGATGGATACCTACAACTTTTACGTTCACAACATTTCCCAATTCATGCAAAAAAATTGACACAAATCGCCAAGTGAAACTAGTGCACTTGTGGGTCCTCCCTGACACACCTCTAGTGTTTTGATGATATCTCGGATTACACATATCAAATCATGGTGAAATTAGATGCACAGGAAATGGCTACAACTTTTTTGTTGACAACATTTCCCAATTCATACAGAAAAGTGTATGAATCGTCAAGGAAGTGAAAGTAGCGCACTTGTGGGTCCATCTTGACTTACCACTAGTAATTTGATAATATATTGGGCTACACTTATCAGATCGGGGTGAGAACAAAGGTATAGGAAAGCAAACTCAAATGGCTTAAATGATCACGGAAGACAAATGACTAAGCTACAGCTGGCACTAGTCCAACGGCTAGTCAACCAAGATGTGCAGGTGCATACTCGGTAGGAAGGATGACTTTGGTTTTCTGCGAACAACTAAAATTTCGCTAAAGCACCAAGTGGTTAATTATTCTCTCGGTTAAGATCAAAAATTTGCGTTGAAAGAAGAACCTCGTTCGAATGGTGCGGCATGAAAACGGACAAAGAACAGCTTTCCAAGTCAACCCAAACTGCAATAGAGGATTTGGTCCTGAGAACATTTTAGGGTCATTTAGATCGTCTTGCTCGAATATCCTTCTACTCATCAGGAAAATACTTGGGTACAACTAGCTTTGACAAGACGTGGAGATTATGGGATGTAGAGACTGTGAGGAGTTGCTCGAATAGTAGGAGTGTTTTGGCATCCAACTGCTTTCCAGCTAGAGCAGAAATAAAGTTGGGGAAAAATTTACCGTACCCACGCAGAAAGTGGGAATCCACTTTTCCACCACTTTGATTTTGAAATTGTAAAATTACCCACTTTTCATGTGTGTTATCCATTATACCCTTATATAATTTATTCTCACCCTCACCCTCACTGTCACCCAGGTCGTGTATCATGTCCGACATGATACACGACCACAGGACATGATGCACGATCTGGTGGACATGATACACGACCAGGTCGTGTGTCATGTATGTGGTCGTGCATCATGTCCGGTAGACATGATACACGATCAGGTCGTGTATCATGTCCACCAGGTCGTGCATCATGTCGGACATGATGCACGACCACATACATGATACACGACCTGGTCGTGTATCATGTCCACCGACATGATGCACGACCACATACATGATACACGACCTGGTCGTGTATCATGTCCACCAGGTCGTGCATCAAGTCCGACATGATGCACGACCACATACATGATACACGACCTGGTCGTATATCATGTCCACAGGTCGTGCATCATGTCCGAAAATGATACACGACCTGGTCGTGTATCCTGTCCATCATTCTTATGTCACAGCCAATTGAGGCTAAAGTTCCTCAACAAAAAGAAGGGTCAATTTTGATAAAGTGGGTATTTTTGCATCAAATAAGTTAAAGTGGCAAAAAGATGAATTGAAGTTTCTGAGTGGGCCTGCCGTCGCATTCCCTCAATAAAAGTTGTTTTCTGTTTTAATTTCACACACACACATATATATATATATATATATATATTAATATAAAAGGTTCAAAATATTATAATAGATTACAATAACTTATATTTTAGGTGATTTGTCTGTTTCAGACTTGGTGTGGTCTAAACTTCAGAGACCAAAATTGTCAAAAATGATTTGAACAAATCTTACCAATCAATGCATAATCTAAAGAGATGTATATGATATTTAATAACTATGTAAAATAGTTAGCAATATTATAAAGTATGTTTAGACATGTGATATATATATACATATACATATATATATTTCAATGCCGAAATATTCCGGCACTAAAATATCTTCTTCCAAAAACAAATTCGGAACGGCCGCCGAACAATATTGATAACTTTGCCTCCTAGACCTTGATTAATCTTGCCTCAAAGTCTGAAAGTCTGAATCCTCAATTAGGTGTTGGGCCTCAATCTTCCACCGGACTTCACTGTTACACACAAGCATATACATATACATGAACTTGAAGTATACATGAAGTGCAACAATTTGTATGTATACAATTTCAGACAAGATATTAAGTAGAAGTCACCCCGTTCGGATCCTGTCGCGATCCAAGACTGATCCTAGCATTCGGGCCCGTCCCTCTGTGTCGCGAGGCTCCACCGCCCCCTCTGTCTGATTATGTCGACACACTTCATCATTTGGAATGCTCGTGGCGTTGCTAATACCGCCACCCAGGATCACATTCAGCTGCTTGCTCGGATGCACCGTTTGTCCTTCTGTGCCATCCTAGAGCCTATGGTGGATGTTTCTCAGCTTCAGTTCATCACTCGCCGTCTGGGCTTTGTCAGTGGTGTTAGTAATGCCTCTGGGCAGATTTGGGTCCTCTCGGCCCTACACTACCATCTTGAGGTCATCTTGGACACCGAACAGGCCCTCCACCTCCGTCTCTCCGCGCCCATCTTCGCCGAGCCGGTCTTCCTCACCTTTGTCTACGCCAAGTGTCAGAGAGTTCGCCGGCACGCTCTTTGGAACACTCTCCGTGATATCCGTGAGGATGTTGGTGAAAGGCCTTGGTTAGTTGGGGAGGATTTCAACATCTTTCTGCACGAGCATGAGCGGCAGGGTAGCCTGGCCAATAGGACCCGTGCGATGTTGGATTTCGGGCTCATGATCTCGGATACGGAGCTGATTGATGCAGGATACACGGGATCCGACTACACGTGGGAGCGTGACCCCCTCAGGGAGAGGTTGGACCGTGCCTTGATTAACGAGGCGTGGTTTTCCCTATTCGGGGTGACGAAGGTCTCCCATCTGCCGAGGTACAAGTCGGACCACTCCCCCCTCCTCCTCGAGTGCAGGTTCTCGGATACCGTTCAGAAGTCTTCCTTCCGCTTCCAGAGCATGTGGGTTAGGCATCACACCTTCACCGATACCGTTCGTGAGGCATGGGCTCTGCCCACTGGCCACACTGGTATGGTGAACCTGCAGCTGAAGCTCACACGGCTCAAGAAGACGCTGAAGCAGTGGAACTGGTCGGTGTTCGGGAACATCTTCCAGAGACTTCAGGACGCGCAGAGCGCCCACGCTGCTGCCGAGTTGGCCTATGATAGTGATCCCACTCCTTCCCGTCGGTCGGACATGCATCGGCTCCATGCCGAGTACCAGCTGACCTTAAGGATGGAGCAGGATTTCTGGAGGCAGAAGGCTGCTGTTCGCTGGGTCGTCGAGGGAGAGAGGAACACCAAGTTCTTCCAGAGTTTCGTCCGTCAGAAGCGCTGTCAGACCTACATCCACAGTATTGAGGCCGGCGACGTCACGATCTCTGATCAGGCTGGGATTCGGGCCTCTGCAGTTGACTACTTTCAGGACTTACTAAGCGTGGATGAGGGTGATTTGGGGGCTCCCATCGATGATTTCTTCCCGAGACTGCCGGAGGGCACTAGCTTTGACGGTCTGTGTGATGTGCCGACGGATGAGGAGATCAGGGCGGCTGTGTTTGATATTGACCCCACGAGTGCCTCGGGGCCGGACGGGTTCTCTTCCCTGTTCTATCAGAGATGTTGGGAGATTGTGGGAGAGGATGTCAGGCATGCAGTTAGAGATTTCTTTTTTGGCACCCCCATGCCCCGTGGTTTCACTGCGACTGTCATCACCCTGATCCCGAAGAGGCCGAACCCCTCCTCCTGGGCTGACTATCGCCCGATCAGCCTCTGCAATGTCACGAACAAGATCATTTCCAAGATCCTGAACTCTCGTTTGGCGCCCCTCCTCCCGTCCCTCATCGCGCCGAACCAGAGTGGTTTCGTTCAGGGGAGATTGATCTCTGACAATGTGCTGCTCGCACAGGAGATGGTCTATGAGCTGAACTACAAGATCAAGGTGCCTAACCTTATGCTGAAGCTCGACATGGCCAAGGCCTATGATAGGGTTCAGTGGCCTTTCCTGAGATACGCTCTGACGAGGATGGGCTTCCCTCAGCGCTGGATTGACTTTGTCAGGCACTCGGTGGAAAATTGTTGGTTCTCGATCCTCGTTAATGGGAGCCCGGCAGGTTTTTTCCACTCGAGTCGGGGTCTCCGCCAGGGAGACCCGCTCTCCCCTGCTCTGTTCGTTTTGTCGGCTGACTACCTCTCCCGTGGGCTGGATGCTTTGTTAGGGACAGGCCGCGTATGGCGTACAAGACCCTTGGCTCGCCCGACCCCCTGTCCCATCTCGCCTACGCTGATGATGTTCTGATCTTCACTCGAGCTGACCCCGAGGGCTTATTTGATTTGGACCTGTTCTTTAGCCACTACTCCGCTGTCACTGGTCAGCTGATTAACAGGAAGAAGAGCAATTTCTTCCTCGGAGCCACTTATGAGGAGTCCTGGAAGGACCTTGTGACGCATTTGACTGATTTCCAGCTCGGGCATCTTCCGGCCACCTACCTGGGTGTCCCTCTGTACCGGGGCAATATGCGTAAGGCCTTTTTTCAGCCAATTCTTCAGCGTCTTATGAGCAGCATTGCTGGGTGGTCCCATCGCCATTTGTCTCTGGTTGGCAGGCTCGCTCTAATCAAGAGCACTCTGAGCACCATCCCGCAGTACGTGCTTCAGGTTATGGCCCCCTCGGCTAAAGTCCTTCACACGATGAGTCAGATCATCGCCCGGTTCTTCTGGAGCCATGATGGCGCTGTTCGGAAGCGTCATTGGGTTATGGCCCCCTCGGTATTCGTGACTTCTCCGATCTGGTTGAGGCTTTCGGTATGAAGATGTGGTGGCGTTTCAGGGAGGGCAGCTCCCTCTGGGCCCGGCACATGCGGGACAAGTATTGTTCGCGTGGCCTTGTTGTTCCTACCCGGGCTCGTGTTAGGACCCACGACAGTACTCATTGGATCCGACTGCGTAGAGTTGCTCCGCGGGCTCAGGAGCAGATTTTCTGGGCTCTTGGTGACGGATCAATCAGTTTTTGGGATGATACTTGGCTCGGGCACCGTCCGCTCTCTGATATTTATGCGGACGAGTTGGCCCCTTGTGATGTTGAGTGGGACCTGAGGGTTCAGGATCTTTGGTCGGACGGGGATTGGGATATTGCTAGATTGCAGTCTGATATCATTGACACATATGACCTTCCCCAGAACCTCTTGAGTGATATTATACAGGTTCCGATCATGCGGGATAGTGGGGATCGCATGCGGTGGAGACGTTCTCCGCATGGCGATTTTACACTGACGTCTGCTTGGCATTTGACTAGACTGAGATTGCCTCGCAATCTTGTCCTTGGTGCCATTTGGACGGACTTACTTCTTCCGAACATGTCTGTGTTTTTATGGCGGTTTCTTTTCCTTCGCCTCCCTACTGATTCCCATCTCATCCCTCTTGGCTTTCATGTTGTGTCTAGATGTTATTGCTGTGCAGCTACTGCTTCTTGGCAGACGGAGACTATACCTCATCTGTTTTTCTAGGGCAGCGTGGTCCGGTCGGTGTGGGATTACTTTATGGCATGGTTTGGGGTGGAGGTGCCTTTGACCTTCGATCCCTTTCTCTTCCTTAGTTTCTTCCTACATATGACACCGGCACACACTGAACACGTGGCTTTCATTATTCCTTGTCTGATCCTTTGGTTCACCTGGACGGAAAGGAATAGTGCAAAGCATAGAGGTAGGGCTTTTTTATCTTCTCACATTTTTTTGCAGGTTGAGCGACATCTGGCGTTGCTCCTCGCGAGCAACCGTCTGCCTCCCAGGGCCTGGACGGGTTGCACCCCTGCAGCCCGCTTCCTCCACAACACCACTGCCCTCCCGGCCCCCCTCAGACCCCCCATCCTGGTTCGGTGGCGAGCTCCCGAC